>JAQFXM010000597.1:0-45746 GCA_034693345.1 Entomobrya multifasciata | reverse complement strand
TTTGCAATGATTGCTCGTGTTGCACTAACTACTCTGCTTGCAGCCGTATTACTTTAATTTTTGAATTTACGTCATGGCAAAAGATGGATGTGTAGGCATAATTTTAAAAAAATACGTGCAGCAAGCAGCCGCATAGTTTACAGAATTCAGTTAACTGTGTCGCATTGCCCCAAAAATTGTAAATCACAAGAATTAAAAAATCTGATTCTTTAAACATAAATTAGTACTTATTATCATATGTCCATTTAACTTAGGACTTTAAAGGTTTAAAGCTATAATGAGTTTTTTGAAGTCAGTTAAATGCATAATAAAAGAATGAAATACTTATTTTTGTACAATGCATTATCTGTATTATCTGTGCATAATGATTATATGTGTTAAATGCAGCCCTGCATATTATTTGGTGAAAGCTGAGAAAAGAGTTATTGGGGTGCGATGCAATTTCTTGTGTCCACCAAAAAAAAATACAAAGGAAAAGGTAAAAAGGTGGATTTTATAAAAAAGAGTAACAAAATTAGGTAAACTATGGACTTGAGCTGATTGATAAATTATGCACATATACAGCAATGAAATACAATGCAACGATTAAAAATGTGCACTTTGTCCAATTCATGTAAACAACCCTAATTTAGCATCCAGCTTGCATTAAAAAATTGTTTCACTAATTGACTTATTAATTTAGTCTCTACTCGATGTTATTAAAGACAAGTAGTTCAAAAAAATAACTTGCGACATGCGTATAAAATATTCGACAGTATGAGTTGTAAATTGTTTAATTACTAGTTGATGTGACCCGTCACAGAATGCCGGGCTGCTAGAAGGGCGACGACTCACACATACCCCGATCCTCTAACCCCGACCCATTTCTAACTCCTGTTATCTTAAAGCCAACTATCTTTCTAACTTTCATTCTTAACCTCAAGACAACTATTTTTCAAGCTCCCCGCATATCCTAAAGCCAACCAACATTCTAACTATCGCCCGTGCCCTAAGCCCAACCAACATTTTAACTGTCGATCGTACCCTAAAGCCAATCACCTTTCCAACTCCCTTGTGTACCCTCAAACTAACCAACTTTCTAGCTGTCGCCCGTACCCTAAAGCCAACCACCTTTCCAACTCCCGTGTGTACCCTAAAGCCAACCACCTTTCCAACTCCCATGTGTACCCTAAAGTCAACCACCTTTCCAACTCCCATGTGTACCCTAAAGCCAACCACCTTTCCAACTCCCTTGTGTGCCCTCAAGCTAACCAACATTTTAACTGTCGCCCGTACCCTAAAACCAACCAATTTCCAACTCCCTTGTGTACCCTCAAGCTAACCAATTTTCTAGCTGTCGCCCGTTCCCTAAAGCCAACCACCTTTTCAACTCCCGTGTGTACCCTAAAGCCAACCACCTTTTCAACTCCCGTGTGTACCCTAAAGCCAGCCAACATTCTAACTGTCGCCCGTACTCTAAAGCCAACCAACATACTAACTGTCGCCCGTACCCTAAACCCAACCAACATTCTAACTGTCGCCCGTACTCTAAAGCCAACCAACATTCACGATGCTCATTGAGCACGCTCTAACGTAGTGAGGTATCGCACTCGTAGTAAAGCATCAGGATCAGGAGGCTAGGAGGGGAGCTGCTTCACTACCACTCCATGAGTCAACACTATGAATGGAAATTAATGTGTACACAACGCACGAATGAGTGCAAGTGCACTCAAGACGGACGGATACATGTGAAATTAGCATTTAGTATTATAGATATGATTTTCACTTCCAAAATCTAAAATTTGTACTTTCCCGCCTTTTTTCGCTAATGAGGTATTTCAAATTTGTAATCCAACCTCGGATTCAAATTAAGTATGTCAAATAGTGGTTACACTCTGATTTTCAGCTTTACACACTTTCGTTAAGTGAAATTGAGAAATTGTCAAATAGGGACGTCGTTCAAAGACTCAAAGCGTTGAATTATATTTATTGAGATGAATAGCAAAACACGAACAGATTGGTGTGCTTATGATTAAACATTGGGGCGATGTGAGATGTCAACAAATAACAGCTGACACCTGGGATACATCACAGTCCCTTTATAAAGTAGTAAAGATATGTACGACAACAACGTTCATGAGCCTTTTGTAAGGCAGACTGTAATTGTAAGGTAGAGTTCATGCTCGTTGCAGTAAAAAAAATGAGCAAAAAAGTCTGCCGCAACCAAGAATCGAACCCGGGAATAAGCAAGAGCCAGCAGACACCCTCACCACTACACCATGCAGGCACGTGTTGGATGTAGGAAAAAGTAATAAGAATAGTAATAGTGAAGTAAACCTGTACACTAACAGGAACTGCTCCAACAAAATAGACAGAAAACCTGGGATGTCACGCTATCCCAATATACAGTAGTTAAGATACAATTTAAATGTTGATGTATTTCTACGACGTTGTTCTCTCTGCAGGCTCAAACCCTCAGGGTATTTATGGGCAATAAGTCAGTTGGTAAATATCATTCCCTTTTTGTCTGTGCACAACAGGCATCCAGGCATCAACATCATTGCATTTTCCACATAATTAAACTCAGCCAAAGAGGAATATCAACAACAAACATGATGATGATGATCATAATCATCATCAGCTTTGACGTACTAGTTTTTAGTAAAGTTCCATGGGACAGAAGTATTAGAAAAGATTGCTAGTGAGATTATGAGCAAAACGACGATGATGGGAAGCGAAAAGAAAGGGGAAAATGTAAAGTAAGTAGGCATTAGTTGACTAACTTGTTGCTATTGGCAATTTTTTTTCCACCGTTTTCTGGTTGGGGCTTCTGCTGCTGACAAGTATTTTTTATAAACTCCATGCATGATGTAGATGCATGATGATGATTAGAAAAAGTTACTACAGATACTTAGAAATCCCATTATGCACCAACACTGCAAAACATTGAAGAAATGAAAGTAAACCTGATTTTAGTACGAGAAGAAGATAATAAAACGTACCTACTGCACTGAAATGTTATACTATTTGCATTTGCAGTTGATATAATATATGTAGTGCATACTTTGAAGCTTTTTCTGTTTTTTATACAGGACAGCAAAAAAAGGAACAAAGAAGGAGAGTCACTTTTTATTATTTCCCCGTGAGAGACGGAGAAAAATTGCATTCCTTTTAATATTATCATCTTGTCTTGTCTTTTATTACATGACATGATGGTGGTATGTAGTGTGGTGCGATAATAATGTAGTCAAGTAAAAAGGAGATGATGATGTGCAGCCCAGCAACGACGAATGACAACATCATCGGCTTAAGTTTTAGTTTTAAAAAATGATTTTAAAGTTGGGCTGATTGTGAAGTACCAGATTAGGGATATGATTATATTATTTCCCTTGCTTGAATTTGAGTTTAAAATAAAAACAACAATATTAAGAAATATAAGAACACACAGGAACTTGATAGTAAGTTGGTTCCCACCTTTCATTGTTAAAACTGCAAATGAATAATTAGGAATATTTTCATGGAACGTAGCTCATATAGGAAAAAGTGGTTAAGATGAACAATGCAGAATATATTGTTCGTCTTTTTCTTACGATGATTGCTGGATTTTCAACTTGGACTCGAAATAATTATTCGTTTAACGAGTTCAATTTTTTGCAATAAAAAGTCAGACAAACCTTAACTGAATGTCAAGGACAAGAATCAAATGGCGTACACAGCATGCTAGTTGTATCAGTATCACGAAACTATATGTGTATATAAGTTTCAATACATCTATATTGTTCCCATAATTATCTGTAATATGTGTTTGTTGGGACGTAGTACTCATAGAAATCATGTCATGTCATACAGATCATATCATCATCGTTAATAAATGGAAGATCAGAAGATCTACATGCTGTAAGAATAAGAAACAGATAGCCAATAAGTTGATGATTTTTTATTTAATAATTTATGGAACCAAAACCACAAACTTGCTGGTGCGCAGTGAGGCGAAATGGAACCGAATTAGCAAATATTGTAGACCGATGTAAATAAGTACCGCGAAGGCTTTGCTTTCTCCAGTTACCCCAGATTTGGCAAACTTTTCGAGTTTATTCACTTTTCATTGTATTACAGCCAAAGATCTTATTTTCTTAGATAAACTATACAAAATTGAATATAACTCTCAACTTTTTGCTTGAGATATGATGTAATGAGCACCAGCAAGGGTTATATTTTACATACTAAGAATTCGTTCCTCAGGATAACAAAATTCTTTGCTGCTTGTACTCCGGATGGGCAGGCAGACTGAATACGCCCAATAATTAGTCCCATGAATCCCAATCCGAGTCGAATGAAAAGTAAAACGAGTTTCAAACATCCAACACCATTGTCATTTACTGCAGCATGTTTCCATTTTTATTTAAATATATTTACTTTACACACAACTTGCTGATAAAATGCCACATGTTACGTAAAGTAAACTAAGTATACAGAAAAATTTGCATGCACAAACTTTTCATCATATTTTTCATGTGCTGGACTGGATTGGTGTTGATGGTTCATAAAAAGAGGAAAAGACAGTTGCAATGCAGTTTACAGTACTTATACTGCACAACATCCAAAGCATGAGCATTAGTATTAACGTAAATAATCAGGCTTTGGCAGTTCATTCACTGCAAAAATTGCAATTTAGTTGATTTACAAAAAAATGATGCATCTTGTGCAGGCCGCCGAGAAAATCGAATTGGCAGGAAAGGAAGCTCAACTAGTTATTTTGTGTCCTAGGTTCATACGTTTTCTTGTTACTAAATCAATTTCAATAAACCTGATCGAAATCCTGTTGTTTTCTACAGTTTCTTCTTTGTTACCGAATTCCTAGGCAGGGTAGCCCAAAGCTAAAACATAATTATTATACGTTTATCTGAAGTTTTTTAAAACTACGTTTCGTGGTGAAGTTATATCTAAGAAAAATGATACTAACGTCAGTAAAGTTATAAGATCAGTTGCTGTAAAATTCTAATTAATACTTATTTTCTACGATGATGTAAGTTTTGTATACTTAAAATGACAACCTGTTGTTTTCCTCATTAATATAATGTCAAGTGTTAAATGTCAAGGAAAATGCAATAAACTATCATCCATCACTCTACGGCATTTTTTTTCCATGATAGCAACGAAGGAAAATTTTGAAAACAGTTTTGTTCGCAGTTTATTGTCATGAGCTTTCTTTTGCACAACAGGAGATAATTTAAGTCGTAAATCCAGCTAACAATTCTTTTGAATGACAAAATCAGCAAGAACCCATGCCAAAGAATCTTTCCCATGGAAATAAAATGTAGAGTCTTTTATAATTTCTGTTATTATGCTTTAAAAGAAAAATCGTTCTTAGTCAGTTATGAACTGCTTTGGCACGAATAGTTGAGATAGGTGATGAGGTAAGAAGCGTCATCAAAAGACCATAAAAGAGAAACGAACGGGGTTCCGAAAGCTAGCTTTTTTTCGTGGCTTGAATCAAAAGAAGTAATAACCAAAGCTAGCAAACCACAAACCAAATCACATCATGTCATGTGTCATGTTCATTTTTGTTGCGAACTATACTTTTTTAAAGCATATCGTGCAGAGTACGATATAAGTTATCATTATTGTTATTATTGCAAATTTGTATGTTGTAGGGGTGCTGCTTGTGTTAAGATTATGTATATAAACTGCGTGGGATGAATATGATGGCATGAAGGTGGTATTAAGCATGAGAGAAATGAAGTGAAAAATGGCATGACTTAAAAACAAATTCTTAAACTCAACTTAAATGACGTGATGGTGGGTCGGGTATTCGGTAAAACTTGACAGCTTTAGAAGTCAGGTCAGGTGTGCACTACTACACGTATTTTTTATGACTTAACACATTTGAACAAAATAAATTTTGTATGTTCTCGGTCGGTGGTTTAACTTGTAGAAAATTCCCACTCATTTTTATCTTTGATATGTGTCGTCAAACGGAACATTTTGTTTTTAAGAATTTTCAATTCGAACTTAAAAGGTCGTCGGAGGATAAAAAAAAGTATAAAATATACACATAGGCAGACATGTGTATGTTATATGTAGACATCAATATAGGCATTTAAAAATATTTTATGTGTCAAATATCCTTAAAGATGATCGTCAGCAGAGTCTTTTGATCCTAATTCTTAGGGTCGCTTTTAATCAAATCGAATTTTTCCATTGACATGGTCGAATGAATGAAACATTCAATTTGCTTTATTGTTTATGGGTGGATTGCATTGATGTCAGAGCATGATGATGACAGGAATGATAAGATGAATCAATTTTACCTTGTAACATTCACACTTCTTGGATCAATATTTTCTTTCTTATTTAGTTGATTATGTGATATGTGTTATGATACTTATATGTATATCAGCTTTAAGATTATTGATGTTTGATACTTTAAAATGTCATGGTCAGCATTATACAGAGTTCAGGCAATTAGAACTATTAGATCATCTTCTGGAATGGAAGCGATTTATAGCCAGATAGTACCGGATACATGTTGTCAGCCTTTCTGTACATCGTCTATGTTTCTTGAAGTATTTGTGTCATGTCTCGTATGTAATTTCATGCTCTCTATCTCCTTATAATCCACATTATATTTTTTTGAGTAGATCAAAGGTACAATATTTATTTTTAAATGCATGAAAGATTTTTTTTTAAATTTAGTACTTAATTGAATTAGATGAATTGTCTGGTACCTTTTACTAGTCGCATGTTGCATTACATGTGAGAAGTATCAATAAAAATGGAATCTTGAATGTGGTTTTCTTGATGCGTTTAAAACCAGGAAGGAAACGATTTTTGAAAGGCCGTATACACTACATATGAATCGAGGGAACATAACTTTATTTATTGGATATGTGTATTTCTTACTTTGTTGAACGTCAAGTCACGCAGTCGAATCTATCATTGTCCTTCATGAGTTTCATAAAGCACTTCAATTTATAAATAGTGAGGGAGTTTTGTTGAGGAGCAGTTGTATTAGACGCAGTCAGTTGGCCAAAAATAGAACACAATATGTTCCTTTTTATTCTTCGATTTCCCTTTTCAATTTTGATAGCTCTTGTACGTAAAAGCTATTATCTTTGTTTCTCAGCATTAATATTATGTTTGCTACTATTGCGTACTATACAGCCATCATATTTCATCTTAAAATTGTACTTTTGCTGTGTCATGATTTTTTGCCAGGTCGATTAAAAGTACGTGTTTGAAGTTACATTAAGTGTTATTCGTATTCAACAATTCCCAAAGAAAATCAGCGACGCGATGACTTGTTGAAGAGCGCGATTTCTTAGCAAAAGAAATGGAAATTATTCCCTGGAATAAGTCGAATTTTTCTACGTAGGTCTAATAAGCGCGGATATTATAAAAACATAAATGGTATTTTTTCATGTGAAGGCAAATGATGATCGTATCATTTATCCCGTCTCACGATTTCATTACCAATACATTTAAGTTGATAAAAATTACAAGCGGCGAAATAGAAGAAACACTGCAAAAAGAAAATAACAGATAATAATGGCATGGCAAAAAGTACTGCTAAATGACGACGCTGAAAACATGCATGATAGCAATGGTGACTTTAATGTATTCCTTTTTTCACTGTCGTTGTTTCCCTTTCCAATTTCATATGCAGTGTTATTTGTGATAAGCATGTTACATACCCGCACATCAATACCACTTAAAATCTGAATCTATAAGAATCCTTTTAAAGTGACTTTTAATATCTTTTTCGTCGACATGATAAGAATAATACAACAAAGTGGATGCTTTTTTGTACAGGAGGGAAAATACCTTTTAATTTATATGCATATGTTGCTGATAGCATTACCCTTTTTTGCAGAAAATGCGAAAAATTTAAAGAAAAAGTGCAGGGAAAAGAGAAAATAGCTATCGCGAATTAATGAATTTTATGTTAAGATTTTAAGAGTTAATCTTTAAAAAATGAATAATTTATTAATATTTTTTCTTAAACTTTAAGCTTGCCTCTGAAACACGTACATAATCAGAATCAGAAAAAAGTGCACAGGTTTTGAAAGCCAATTTTTCTGCTTTATGAAAGCAATAAGATATTTTCCATGATGCGGAAAATTGACAATGAAAGAGAGACAAGGTTCAATTTCACGGTCAATTTGCTGTATACAACAACAACGCAAACTTGCTTCTGGCAGTTTAAACGCTTAAAAACTGCTATGCTCATGAAACCATGAGCGCTGATGGCGACCTTTTCAATTAAATTCAATCAGATATTAATAAATTATAGTTTTAATTTGCGAGCAAGCTCTACTGCCTACGCTTTTTTTGCACCATTGACACTATCCTCACCGTGTCATCATCATATCATCACATCTCTCTGCATTTAGTACGCCATGTTCATGTCATCTTGATGAGTTGAAATAAATCAATCAATTCAAGTTAGTTTCCGGTTGCCTGAATTAGAAGAATGGAAGGATGATTGCAGTAGCTTTTTCAAGTTAGTTTTGTACTGAGAGCAATAATCGTACCACGAGGTAATAAACACGGCATGACAATAGTCGTTTCAAAAAAATATGTTTGCTGCTGCAAATTGTTGGATAGTGTGTTGCGGTGACCAGTTGTGTGCTGTGTCTTATGTCAAGTGAAAATTGAAAATTGAAATGAAATCAACAGTTCTTTACACATATCAGTAGTAACAATAGGAATGAGATGAGAATGATGAGCGATGACTGCTGACACTGGCAATGAAAAATAATACACACACGTTTATTGAAATTTTAAAGTGTAACGCTGTAAACATCCATACATGAATGAGTAGTAGATACAGTAGTGCAATGTGTAGGTAGCTTGATTGTACAAAATTGAAATCCTTTGCGTACTGAATCAATGAAAATGTTAAAATTGCAAATAGCATGACGCAGCTGATAGTACTGATAAATTTGAAAAATATTTCAATGTGCTTACTTTTGAACAGTATGCTTTGTAAATAAATAAAAATATTTATATGCATATTTATTAATCTTGTTGATCAGAAAAAATCTTTTTTTCAAACTTTTATAATTGAAAGTGTTTCCTTTCGTTGAGAGGCTACTTGAAATCATCCTCATGCGATATACTTGTTTTTCTGGTGTTCTTCTGGGAAATGGAAGAAAAGAAAAGTGATGATGTTTTGATGAAAAGCATTAAAAGTGAATAGCCTTCATATGTTGTGCTATTTATTGCTATAGTGTCATTGCCACAAAGTAATAACAATTTTCACATGAAAACCCGAGCATGAATACTGCATTCCTTTTACGCAGTTTTATTACCTGCTTCCGAAATGAAAGCGGAAGACACAACGAAATTACATTAATTATATTAATAACCAGCTAAATAAAATACACATCTATTGCTTTCTTCCTGCCCTTGAGCACGTGCCTAAAGTGTTGTTCCATTTTAACTTGCAATATCGTTGTAATTTCAGATAGTTGGTTAAAACTAAAACGCAATTGCAATTTTCATCATGGCAAATAGCAAATAATAAACACTACTACAAGCCTCTCTCTACACCTTACTTCGGTGTGCCAATTATTTTTAGCCTTACTCGTTTTTTTGAGTAGGCGTTTGAAGTACTGCTTCAGATGGCTTAAGTCAAAAGTCACGTTACGCTGGCAGCTTCGATAATTTCAAAAAATTAAGAGGATCAATACCAAAATAGACAGTTTTCACCCAAAACAGCATCGCGTTATTACGTCATAAAACCGTTAGGAAGACAATAAAAAAATTGTACAACAATAATTGTTCAACCTGATTGTTTCTGTGTACCTGTCAAAATAACATTATTTCTCGTAATTATACTCCTGATATACGTGAAGTAGCAAATATGGAAAAATATTTCATTAACCAAAAAATCCACCTTCCTTCATTTTTTCATATCGCCCTCCTCTTCTCTTATAAGCTGAGATTTTCCTGTTCTACGGTTTTTTAAACGGTGCTTATAGTTTACCTTTTTTATGATTACTGATAAAGCAAAATACAAGGTAACTACATAAACCATGAAAACATTCCGAAAAGCTAGGCCAATCATCGCCTTTACTAGTGTAATTTTTATTGGGCATGTAAAATTTCGTTTTATTAATAAAAGTAAAAAAGAGGTCAAAATGTGACTGACTCTAACTTTTTATACTTCCAACTTACGAACTTCGTTAGTTCAGTCAGTTTGTTCAGCAAACACTGTTTTCTTCGTGCACAAACATCGTTTTAGAGTATTCATTATTTTTGTACTGGCCTAAATACCTATCGTCATTCAATCTTGTTCGATGTTGCACATTGCACATATTCGGCATATGTCAAAAGTAAGAACTTTCCTCTTTGCTCTTTACTTGAAAGTTTGCAAAATATTTTATTATACTTTTTTTAGTGCCATTACCTTTTCCACTGATTTTCTTCCCATTCATTTTTGTAGTTAGCAAGCATAATAATAGTTTGTTATCTAATTTGGAACATTCGAAATTATTTGTTTGATGACCTCTTGCCTATCTGACCTGTTATCTGTGTTACATAATTGCAGTTTTCAATTAAATTGCCAACAGTGTTAGTCTAAAAATATTTCAAAACTGTTCCTGTTTGTAGCCTCCCATTTATCATATCATGGGTTGTTCGTGTCACATATTTTTGGTAAGTAATTTAATTAGCTGCTAAATAGAATTACTATGTGTTTAAAAAATCTTCACGTGGAAACCATCCAAGAAAATATCTCAAAAAGTGTCAGTTTTATGAGAGAGACATCAATAAGTGAAAAATTAATCTGACGGGGCATGCAATTATGTGTAAGAAGACGTCTGTCTAATCAATTAGTCTGATTTGTTGTAATAATGTTGAGCAGATTGTACTTCCAAATCACATTTCATGTCATTAAAAAAACGACTTGTCATTTCTTCAGATTTGAGCTGTTTTTATTATGAGACGTGATTATGATGTTTAGTAAAATATGTGTTGGTGGTGTACACTGATAAAGGCGTGTAGGACCACTTTATTATTAATTACCGGCAAAACAGCTTAACTACCTAATAACGCGTGTGTGTGTGCAGCAACTCTTGCCAAAAGTTTATCCAAATGGGCATGGACGCAGACAAGCAGAGGCAGTTGCTGCTGTTTAACTGCCAATATTTTTTTATGTTTGGGTAATCTCATTGTAGTGAATGAAATAATGTCACGTGTTGATTGCCATTTATGATGAATTTACATCAACAAACGATAAAACAGAAGCAGTATCAGATCAAATATCCCATCAATTCATCATCTTCATAGCGTTGCGTTCTATTTTCCGATGCTCCACAAATGTACTGCGAAATGTGTCGGGTGTGCGTAGTGCGGAAACGGAAGAACTGAATTTTTAGACGAATATACGGGCGAATTGACTGAACTAAGGCAATACACCAAATAAGGATTAATGGGAGGAATCGTGGTTTTTTGCCAGGTAAATTGGTGGCAGTCTCTTAAATGTGTGCGATTAAAACAAAAATAAATTAAGAAAGTAGGGTACAACTATTCATGCTAATCAAGTATAACTACGGCACGCATTAGTTCGGATATTTTTGTAATTTGCATTCAGAGTACTAAGGTTATGTAGAAGCAGCAATCTTGGCTTTTCTTTTAGTTTTAAAATATATACATACATACATTTATATCCATAGTTCATAGCCCTTTTTTATTATTGTGAATTCTAGACATAAATTCCCTATATGTGCGTGCATTAGTCATGTGCGATGGAATGACAATAATAATATGGCAACACTAGGAATGCAATTAAATTAAAGTATGGAATAAGTAAAAAGAGTTCGCAGCAGTCTCATTATTTCTTCTCGTTCCCTTGTTTCCGGTATAATACCACTGCATTGGTATATCGTGCACGGAAGTAAGCATAAAAATGTGAACGAATATTGAAGGATGAGAAAAGTCACTCCATTCATTCGTTTATACCGTCATCAATAATCATCACTTCTACACCACACACACTGACTAAAAACTCAATGAGGGTAGTGTTGACCACGCACTTTTACTTGATCAAAGTTACGCTTTGGATATAATGTATGGCTATAATGATATATGGTTTTTTTGTAGATGGTTGTTTTTTGCACCAAAAGTCATTCATGGTTGTATACTGCACACGCACAATCTACTTGCAAAGTTGCTACTACGAATTATTTCTGAAATGACTGTTGCTAAAAGATGTAAGAGGCGCAAGTTTTATCGTGGTGGTATGTTTTTAGTTAAATGTTATGACAGTGGTTTTACTATTAAATTCCTATAGACATATATGTGTATTTCTTTATCTGAATACATGTATGCTACACACAATATAGATATGGTTTGTGCACAGTATAAATCAATAGATGCTAGAATATTATAGGAACTAGGCACTTGTCATTGTCATCAAGGTAAGGAAGGTTCATCATGCTATCATCATCAAATCACGGCCATTATATTCTATTTCGCATTTCGTTTAGTGAGTTTGGATAAAATGAGCGGTGACGATGACAGCAAAGTTCACTAGTAATAAAAAAGCTATTTCATTTTCCAATGAAATATGCTAATATTCTCGAAATTCACCTGCTAAAACATGACGTGCATAATCTTATATGAAATGACGATGATAATGATATATCTTTAGGCGTTCACCAAGCCAGATAATAAACCTTCAACTCAACTACCTTCTTCTGCTTACTCATCATTGCATCGTCTTATGAATTTTCCACATACCCAAAAGCTTAATGGAGTGTCAATGTTTACCTGCTTAAATGGCAACACTAAACAATTGCTGCTACTGTTTAGTACCTGGCAATATTATTATTATCTTTGAAATAAATTCAAGTTATAATAATCCTTTTCATGATCATCATCATCACTATTCAATCTCCGAACGTAATAGATCACGAAAATCTATCTAAAGCTTTGCATTCGTAAGATTATACTTTAGTTTCACTGCACTGCTATTAAATTGCTACTATCTGTAAATTAGTGATTGACTGACAATTGACATGACATCACCTTGCCACACAGGCAAGCAAGGTAACTTATTGCCTTTTACCATTTAATCACAAATTCCATTTTGTCGTTTTTGGTCACTCTTGTCAAATTATTATGGAATGGGACAGCTACCACCAGCATAATCACTGTAATCATAATTTTCCGTTCAAACAATAAATATTTTTAAGGCCACTCCATAAAAATCACGAAATATATTTTATCCTCTTATTTACTACCATTCCACTTCACTCTTTTTCCCCCAACGTCTATTCGCAATGTGTTTATCGTTGTAAAAATCTCAATCAATATTTTTTCCTTATTGCCGTCGCATAAACATCCTTTGTACTAATTTTTAATTGGAACCGATTATAAAACAAGACACTCTCCACCTGCTGCCAATTTTATAGTTAAATAAACGGCATACGGTTGAGGGGGCGGGAGGAAAATGATTCAACGATACGATATACGATCTTCATTGCTGTCGTCAATATTCTAGCTCATTCATTTCTTTTTAAAGAATTGCGGCGTTCGTCATTAAAATAAGACGATATTATCATGCTATTAATCAAAAGTATCATCATAATATGCGCCTTTTTCATAAGATTGTTGTGTTGTTGATGAAGTCTTCGATCTTCATGGCGAGTTGGAAAACACTGATTTTCTCTTCGATTCTGCGTATTTATAATAATTAAAACGTTTTTATGCAACGTATGGTAACATTTGAGGAAGTATTTTAAAGGGAAACGTGCCTAAAATATTGCATTTGATAATCAGACGCCTGCCGTTTGTTTAGTTGACGTATTTACGTATACAGTATACACCATTGTGAGGCCGTTTTATCTAGCCAACAATCGGCAATAAAAAAATGCATTCATTTTTTAAATAAAAGAAATAATAAGCATTGAACTGAACATTGAAAACCGTAAATCACAAAGAAATTTGCGATCGAGTTAGTGTGCATGTTTGCTTTGCACTCCTGATTATCGACCTAACACTTAGTTTTCTTTGTCGCCTTAATGGTAATGCATCATTTTATTAAGTAACGTATGCTACTTTATGAGAATCTCTAATGGCGTCTGTCCGTCAACACAATAACTTTTGCTCAATTTTGGTAGGCATATATTGTGGGTTTTCTAAATGTTGAAGATGGACCAATGTGAGAACTGAACGAATAGGCGAGTAATTATCTCGAACAAATGCTAAAGTTACCGAGATACGTAAATCCGAAGGCACCCAAGGGTGTTTGATGAAATGAATGTTCAAAGGAAAAAAAATCAATGGATTGTCAATATCTTAAAATATACCTTTATTCGAAACATGAATAAAATGCATTAAAATTGAAAGTCTACTTACAATTAGTGGAGTTACTTTTATACATCTACTTTGTTAGCAGTTTGTTGCATTTCATCATTATCAGCCACCAACCATGAGTGGCAACGAAGTGCGTGGATTAAAGAAAGGATGAAGGAAGGCATTTTTTCAAGTGTCACATACCACCAGCACCAATGCACACACCTCCACCATAAAAAGCGCGATCGAAGCAACAAGTAGTGATGTGACTGTTGTTTCATGAATGAGTTATGTTTATTGTTAGTAATACTCCATATTGTTGATGGCAATAGTCGTGTTATTACAATAAGAAAAAAGCTAACGTAAAAAATGCAAAGGAACTCTGGGAAATTTAGGTTTGCTTACACACATTGTCAGTTTTTAAAAAAGCACTTTATTCTATAAACTTTTTAAAGATAAACGATGTGGTGCTTTAAGGAAAAATGGGATTGAAAATGATAGATTGTATCATTTGGTAGATGCAATGAATCACTTATGCTGTTCATACAGTAAACTGACAAAATAGTGCGTCTATATTTTCATAAAAATCCTTTGTTATGCATAATATTATTATTATTATCAACACAATGATATGCAGTAATATACGCATAGCTTAAAATAAATAACACAATAGTCAGTCAGAGGATGATTTATTTAAAAATGGGATGGTTGACGGGAAGAAGCGAGGATGTAGAAATATTCTTCAGATGTGTTTGCAAATTATGCATGTAACATTGCGTGTTCAATTGCGTAATTCTTGCAAATGGTTAGAAGCTCATGCGTATGCTCAGTTTAAAATAATTGTTATTACCGATTAAGTTTGTTGGTTGTCCACAATGCAGTACACCGTTGCTTGACAGACAGAAAACACAGGTGTCCCAAATTCAAAGATTATTGTGTTATGACCACCACCGACCGACATGATAATAATGATGGTTATGCATATCAATATAATCAATTGTGTGCCATTTCGAACATGTATTAAGTTACGAGTACTAGATAATTTTGTATTGTCTATGCTCTCTTTGAGTTGCGTAACGAAAAGTATGTTATGAAAACCGAAAACCGATGGTCATCATTTAAAACAATGCTGAAAAGGGAGACAGGAAAGTGATTCTTCTGTCTAGAAAGTGTACCTACACGACATGAATTCACTGTTTTCATCTAATAAAATGATCAAACCAAATTTAGGGTTGTGTACACAGAGAGTAAAAGCATTTATTCACTTTGACATCAACACTTTCATTTTTTATTGCTGTCACTTGATAAACAAACAGAAAAAACCATTTGTTACCATGTGGGTGGTGATGGTTTTAATGTTTGGAAGGAAATTTAAATGTTTTTTTCTGTATTTTAAATATTAACAAGTAGTGTTTGTATGTTTAAAATAGTTCATCAAAAATAAAGCTAACAACGTAAATAAATTTCCTGTTTAATGACATGAACTGAAGCAAACTTTTGTTGTTTGAAAATTTGCCGTGCAAATGTTGATAGGGCGTCATTAATCATCCTAGCATGTGACATCAGCGAAATGAAATTGGTGATGCAAATGCATTACTGAGCACACCTTTGTCAATATTATGTAGATTAGGTGATTCAAAGAATGTAGCTCTTCATCCCATCTTCGTCTTCTCATACCTTTTAAAAATCCTGACTGCGAAAAATGGATAAGACTCGTTTGTCATGCATCGGCGCGTCACTATAATAACTCTCAAAATGTAACCTGCATGCACATCAGAATTGTAAGGAAATTTTTTAAATAATAAATTAGTGTACTATTTTTTATACTTATTTCGCCATCCCAACATAGCATTTTCGCTTTTGTCAACGGTGACAATTAGTTTGATAATTTTGTTAATGAAAAATATTAAGCTTTCACTTTCTTTATGCACAAAAACGTTGACACTCTAGTCCTAAAAACTGTTACACTGATTTTCAAGCAAAAGTGAAAATGCGCTATTTATAACGATCTTTATCGCTATTGGTATGCAGCACTGAATTCACATATAAACGTTTTATGATCTCTTGAAAAGGTGGGAAAGGTCACATCACAAAATACTTTTGAACGGTTACACTTGAATGTTACATACATCATCTATCTGTGCACTTTTCAAATACAAATACACACCTAACTAAGCTCATTTACATTCATAATTCATCCGCATATTCGGAGGCATTGTATTTGTAATTGTGTAATCCCATTTGCTCGTTCTAATCCCATGTCATTCATAACTATGATTACAATGACTGCAACATATATTTTAAAATATCAGCTCATCATGTCCAATTGTCATCGTAACGTAACACTGCATTGTAGTTTTAGTAGATGAGTGCTGCTCCTTAAACTTTTTCATTCATTTGAATTCCTATCTCATCATTTTAAAATCTCGCCTTGCCTATTTTGGGCTTCTGTTCGTATAAATGCAGACTTACTTTAAAGAATTTCTTGTTACCGTCCGACTGGCTTACCTTAACTTCTCAATCACTTCTCAATTTTTATCTATTCAGAAAAGCAGCAGGGAAATTTTTGACAAGACAACGTAAATCACTTTCATTTTTAAATATTCACGTTTTAGCGAAATAGTAAAGTTATTGTTTGGCCTGATGTGCATTGATGCCTCAGCGCCTTCATCCGCACTTAAACGGTACAAAACTATCAATTTTTGTTTCCATTGTTACCACATTAGACTTGTTAAAGGGATCGATTGTTGGTGTCACTTGATAGCAAAGATGAGCATGCTTAAACATTCAACATTAAGCAACCGTCTGTGGCAATATTATTTCTTTCATACTTTTTCCCTCTCGTTTCTATAAATAAATATCTGCACAAATAAACACTGAATAAGGCTTACGATATTGGATTATGTCATATTTGAACAGGCTTGAAAAGTGAATACATTAGTATTAGCTTAAACGATGAATACGTAATGATTGTAAATATTTGCTTACCATTCATTCTTAAGTAACATTTCATATATCCACTTGACATTTTTATTTTTGCGTAGAAAATGCTTGTTAACTCTCTCTTAAAAATTTGTGTTATAAAGAAAATGGGAAAGTTTGTTTACAATTCTGTACCTTCCCTTTCTTAATTCCAGAAAAACGCAATATTTCAAAATATAAAAATGATGATACATGTCGCCTTTTATAAACAAGAGTTACTTCGGAGATACGTTACTATTTGCATATTCATTTTGACAAGATTCTCTATTAAATACTATTATCAAAGCATTACCTTCATCATAATTTATTTTTTATCCACTTTACTATGCAATTTTTTAATTTTGAGTTGCAATTAATATGCAAAATTAGACAATGAAATCGTTTCCTGCATTACAAAAGAAACAAATTTAACCACAATTTATCTAACTTTGCCTGCAAATATAGGGTTCATTCATACTTATATTTTACACTGCTTGTCAATCTCTAGACTTATCAAACAATGCGTTTGGATGCTAGAGCGACAACGGACCAACTAGAGTATAGAAGGTTTGTTTAGAAATGCATTACTTATATTTTATAAAAAATAATACATCTATAATCATATGCCACTTCACTTGTTCTTTTGTTCACAATATTTATATTTCAGGCAGGTTATTATTAAATCATGTGCCATTTCTTTCTTCATAATGCTTTTGCTTTGCATCCCAAAAATTCCCACAATGATGCTCATTATTTTATGCAGTTTGTAAGTAATCATTGTAAGATGAATAGATGTGATGTAAGTGCTTACTAAGTTGGTTAATTAGTAAGTGTCAGCGGAAATCGGCAATTTTAGTAAGTAACCGAGTAAAATGTTTGTCTGTTTGTTCAATCCCTAAGATTCAATCCCTTTCCTCGATCAGCCAGAAAACTGGCAAGATTATTTGCTTTGTTCTAAGAACGAATTTTACAAAACCACTTTTAGCGATAGATTTGATTTAAAACAGTTAATAATTGACCTACCCCATCTTAGTTTCGGGTTTCGACGCCAATTGGTACAGTCCCCCAAAGCTTTGCAGAATCATGTCTGTAATCTAAGTTGTCTTATTCAAATTTTGAAGGATATAAATATTTGGTCTCACGTAACCCCTGTTGTATTTCCAAAAGCAATTAAACGTTTCTGACCTAATATTTTGTGCTTACATATTCGTTTAAGTCGTCTTGAATCATTGAAAATATGTGTAGGTTGAGATTGCATTCTTCTGCATTCATCACGTTTCTGTGGTAACTAGAAAATGATAATTATCATAATCGATGTACCTTCCAAGATAAGTTCCGAATTAATAAAACCCAATGCTGTACTGCCATACAATACAACCACATATTCATGTCATCTTTAAGTCATATTTTTCTCTTTTTAAACTCATTTTATACTGATCTCACTTAATACTAATAAGCAAAAGATGTAATTATTTAGTTCAGATGCATTAAAATATAGCAATAAATTTCCCCATAAACTTTATAGCTAGTAATTTGTATTATATTCTAATTTTTACTCTTTTGTTTTACAGAAACAATTCCTTGTGCCTTACATTTAAATGTGGAGAGGACGGTTCGCTCACATCTTCCTTTGTCCATTTTCGTGTCACTGTGTTTATTACACTCGTCGCAGCAATTCTAAATCCTAAAAGATCCCACTTGTGTTTTGAGAAGAGATTTTGCCGAATTCAAATTTGTGCCGAGATAACAGCATAGCAGTAGAAAAAAACATTGCTACTTCTTGCGGGCTTCATTCAGAAGGTAAGAAAATAGGACTCTCTTTCTATGATATAAATACTGTATGTACGGTGTTGCATTGTACGTTACACAATTATCTTTTTTACGATAAAAACAACAACAACATAAGAGAACGTGTTAAACTGAAACGTTATGAAAAAAATGATTTGTACTTGCAATTTTTTTCCTCTAGAATATGCAAGATTTTAGAGGGATTGTTCTAGATAGGCTAAAGCCTACACATAAAGGGAAATCTCATCTCACAGTTTTTGGCTGTTGTCACGTTCCATCATAAACTTGTCGAATATTTACGTAGACTTTACTTTTTAGGAGAAATTTGCCCATAAGAATATCTTGCTTTGTTTACACCTTCATAAATGGTAGTATGATAACAAGACACAAGACCTAATAATAGTAAAAAAAGTAACAAAAAAGGAATATTATTCTACAAGCCATATATAATACATAGTTGTTTGTCTTTGTATTGCACGGCGAACACGGAGCTAGACAAATAATGCGGTAGTCATTTTCATAAAATAATTGTAACAAGGAACACGTTTTCTCCTCTGGTCTTTTGTGGTGGAATTGGAGATAGCTTCCTTTTTAAATCCCTCCATGTAATATTCATACTTGCAAAATGTACGAAGGAACGTGCAACCATGGTTACCTTAGTTTTATATCGTTACAGAAGAACTGCTCTACTTTCTTAGAAGCAAAAGTAGTTTAAAGTAATGATAATGAGCATTCTTATGGTTAAAATGTATTCAAAGGATATTCGTATTGCAGCAGAAGTTGTAATGATCATCATCATCAATCACAGTATTAAAACAGAAAAATAAATCTTGCATAACATTTTTTAAAGATTCTTCATTAAACACTGAAATATGTAATATGCTGTGGTTATTCAGGGAAAGAATTGGTGTCACTAAATCGTTAAAAAAGTAATGCATGCTTAATGGCTTTTAACTTGTGTACCAATAGAAACTGTTTGAATGAAATGCAATGAAGTCCAATATTAAACAATAATTACTTTTTCGCAAATGTTAATAAATAATTCATAAAGATTATCGGATTTGGATCATTCACAGCTTTAAGCAACAGCACTGAACTCCTCCTTTCCACTTCATTAATTATATTATGCTACATAGCCAAATTAAGAAAGGAAATTGCGGAGTTATGAGCTGGGAGGAGTGCAGTAAAGAAAAATGAAGTAATGGGAGCACAATATGTATTTTGGAATGAGGAGTGCAAATTCCTTAACATCATGGAAGCTTTATGAAACCTATATGTATGTGTGCAAATTACAGAAAAAATAAATGCATTAATATTTGTTCTCATTGCTCATAATTAATTATGATTAGCTAAAGCGCGCACGCTTGCACTAATCCACTTCGTTTACTTGCATTAGTCACGTTTTACTAGTAGCGTAGAAGAAGACTAGACAGTGAGAAATAAATCAGAGCCAAGTGACTTGAATGCGGCAACAATGTTGGTGAAGTTTTAGTGTCTAAATGAAGTAATTAGGATTAAAGCTAATTAAGTATGTAGGTAGGCGGGATTCTCTATTTCAAATAAAGGATGTACACATAATGTAGCTCGTGGTCATCTTGAATATACAATCGATTAAATAAATGTGCTTCTTTAGCAACGCACTTGGATGCATTCGAATAAATCAAGTCTGCTGAGCTTTGTCTTTCTAACAATAGAGACATGTGTGTAAAAGATGTTTTGAAAACAGAAAAGAACGTTCGCCGTATGTGCGTAAAAACAAACGGTTTCAAAAGCCTTTTGTCTTACCATAGTTTACCATGTCTATTCAATGCCTGAAAACTTAAAGTGCTTCTCAATTTTTCTTTTGAAAATTCGTTTTCGAACGAAAAAATACACCTGTTTATATTGACAGCTAATTCTATTTGGCTTCTGAACTTTCATTTAGTACTCAATAAGTTAAACAAATTGCTTATCATAAAGTATATATCATCATAGCCATAGCCATAAATGTTTTTTACCAGTATTGAAAAACCTTTTCTTGAGTGGTTGTGCATAGTCGTACTCTGTCAAGCAAGCTGAGTAATTAATTCGTCAACAAATTTAGCTGAAAATTAAGAAAAGAAGTAAAACATTGTATAATCATGGTCGAGTAAAGTACTGTTAACAATTTGTAATGATTAATATGTTGATTATTCTCGATTTATCAATTACTGAATGTTCTTTCTGGGGGATGTTGGACTATAAATACCAGTTTCTCGGTGGTATCGCACGGGTCCCGTACTGTCCAATCAATCTAACTTTCTCTGTTTCGCAATTTAAAACACCGGATGGTCGGACTGCCCTAAACTAATTAAATCTCCAATGACGTGCTTTTACTAAATAATTGACACTCAAGGAAAAGATTCACTGTTTAAGGTTTTATTGTGAATTACTAAGCAGTTTCAATTTACAGTGATTTTTTTATATTACAAATGACGTAACTACAAGTACAGAAAATTAACTTATTTTCTCTCTGCACATTCGACATTGACTCTCTGCCAGCCAAACGCATACTATCTCTCCTTCCTTTCTTCTCTCTTCTTTTCCCTTCCAACTCGAGGCTGTCGTATCTTCAACGTTGCGCGCAGCCAAGCAGTCTGGAAGATCCTACATACTTACATACATTAATTTATATACATACATTCAACTAGAGTACATACACATTAAACTATATACAGAAAACAATCTATGTACATAGCATTCTTGAACCTAACTACACAAAAATATATAACTACAAATTTCATACGCTACTCTTTTATAGCCACAACAACACTGAAGCTACCACCAAGAAAAATGAAACCAACTGCATTTTTAATGTAATATGCATGTCGCACATCCTCAATTCTGTGCTTTACTTTTATTGTTGTATGCACTTTTGTATTCCAATTTCCACCATCCCATTATCAATCCCTCCCTCCGCCCGTATTAAATATCATTTCATACCAGACCATTCCCATTATCACGCCATCAACGAAAGTTACCATTACTTGTGGGCTTTCGTATACTTTGACTTATTAACGTGTGAAAAAATAAACTTTGTTGCAATGAGTCTGTTGACTGCTATATGTATATATTAGTGTCTGGGTATTAATTGTCACGCAGTCATCATCCACACCACCACAAACACAAGAAAAAAGCAATTATTCTAATAAACTAATGTCACTCACTTCATTTTTCATTACAGTCCATTAAAAAAATTCTTGTGGGTCTAAATAGCTAATTCATGTACTCTGTGATATGTGATACTGTTGCAATTATTGGACCTAATTACGTGCACTGCTTGCATACATACATATTAAATTCAATACTTGTTGTCCTGTGTACCAGAAGAATGAGAATAATATTATTGACAAGAAAAGAATGTAAAATTGTGAAGTGAATATGAACTGCAGTTCATCATGGTTGAGGATTGAGGATGAATAAAAGACGCTTTAAATGAAGATAGTGTCGCGGCAAATATTAAAAGTGTTTAATGAGCTGATAAATACATCATGGCATTATTTGTATGTTGAATGCATTTAAAAAAGCTAATTTAAGCATATTATTTTAGGATGATAACTGAAGGGGTCAATTATGACATAACGTTGTTTTAAAGTGTTCACATGCTCGCAGTATGCAGTGCATAATTTTCCTGCACATGTTTAAAAACTTGGCAAAACGATTCTTTGTAGTGTGACGTCGGAGATCAACAAGTTCTTATACTAAAAATATCCTATTTGATAATAATATGCGTTCTAATTCTCTGGTCATCTTTCTAAAGAGAAAATCATGATTGAAGAATTGAAGTACGATACGATAGTCATCACATGCATAAATGTACGATAACAATGCAATATAATGCATAGATGTACATATTAATCCTGTAGTTTCATCTGTTAGACCTTGAGTGTCTTGACGTGTTATTTTAATTCAGTAGTGCTGATTAACTAATGCAAATAAAACCAGAGTAGTGAGAATTGTAGGCAATAAAGTTAAAAAGCAATAGGTTTATTTGGTCTCGTTCGTTACATTCATATTGTTTATAATGCATTTGTGAAGCATGCCTCATATCTTCACGATTACCGTTGTAAACACTTTATGCGCTTATAATCGTCACCATTGTCATCCAAGTCCCATAGCACCCAACAATCAGTGCACTCACATTTCGTTGTTTTCTCACCACCACGAGAAAAAGATGAGAAGAAAGGGAGTGAGAAAAATTAAAAGAAGGTGTACTCGGAGGCAACTGCAATCATTTTCTACTTCTTGTCTTGTCTTCTCATAGTTTCTTTTCTTTTTCTTTCCTTCCCTTTTCTTTTAGCCTAGTTCACATACGCATGATGCACCCACACCTATCACTCCACTGCACTACCTGCCTGCATCCCACAAGATATGTTATTTTCGCATGAAATGAACTTATTTATTAACATCAGAGCATAAATGGTGTGTGTCTTTCAGCATACATATTTAAGCAAACACAATGCTTTATAAGAGTGCAGTGACTTCAATTTGTTCTTTGTCACACACTTCAAAAATATGTTTTTGTACTCAGCCCATTAAACATAATAATGTCATCTTATAGTCATCTCATCACACTGTAATTTGTTCATATTCATTTCATAAATGTCACGTCATAAATTCGCTAATATATTTATGTATCCTGGTTTATGTGAGAGGGTGAAAACAGTAAAGCTGTAGAATCAGCCTAAATTGATGAAAAATATAAGCGGAAAGGTTGTGATATATGTCATATTACAGTTTCTCGGTGTTATGTTGGTTGGTTGGTATATGTCTTTATCGTCTTCAGTAGGTCATTTGTTATTTTAATGTTTGACAACGCATGTATTCCTACTTTACTTTAAATTATAACACATTTTTTTACAAAAAAAAATTGTGGTGATATTAATGTTATCATAGTAATTCAACCAACATAGATCACTTGCTGCTGAGTAACTTTACCTCGAAATGATACTTTAATTTGCGTTCTCTTTTTACTAATGCTTTTGGGGACTTTCGAAAAATTACAAAAAAATCACAAAAAAATTGCTGAAGTTGTAATTGCAAATGATAGGCAAGAAATTAGTAAAAATGTGAAGGAATATGTAAGTGAGATTGCAGCTCAGAATCAAGACCGTCAGTTGTCTTTATTATTATCATCAGAGAAATCATTACATTCATTGTGGTTTCTCGGTTCGTATCGCAGTAGTCCTTATCATCATATATCGATGCACAAAATGCAACCATTCACCGCCACCGCATTGTCGTCGTAACATATATTCCACTTAAAAATGATGCTATGATTATGGTTGTGGTGTTCACATTGTCCTCAAGTAAAAATTTCATTTTTTGTTGTCGTTGACATCGTCATGGTAGTTTTGTGACGAGTATAGTGATATGGAGTATGTGTGCATACATGCATTTGCCATAGGGATGCGTTATTATTTCAGTATGATGACTACGGATAGTTTCAGTATATTTCGTTGACGTGACAACGATGCGAACACGGAATTAGAACGCAAACAAACTAAAATGCATGCCATATTGTTTGTTTCTGTGTTACAAACATCTCTCTGACATCCACACGCTTCAAGAATAAAAAGCGAATGCAAACGTCAACAAAACAAATAAGGCATGAAAAATGCATTCCGATTTCGGTTGTATGAATCTTTGCAAAATGTTTAAGGCAACGTTAACATGCGAACTCATAAAATGAGATGATTACCTACTGTTGCCATGTCACCGTTACTTTCTTACACATTTGTAATTTTTAGGCATTGTTTAAATTTGTATTCGTGTATGAAAATTAGGCAACTGCATCGTATCAGCAATACTTTTTATTCGTTTAACTTGTAGTGTTGAATTACTAATCGGTAAAATATAAGCTTCTGTCATTAAACGTAATACATAATATGTAAGCATATTATTAAGTAATTGTAGAGCTAATTATTACAAGCATTGGAGACTTGTTAGTCTTTAATGTCTACATAAGCTCTTCTATTCTATCTAAACCTTAATGTCAGCACTTTCTTGCGTATTTTGCGAAATAGCTTTACAACTATGCTTTAAAACAAATGTGTAACTATGAAATTCTTCTTATATTAATTTTCTTCTATAAAATTACATGCAACACCGTATTTATTTACTCAAAATTTTCTAATAAAATTCGGATGTAGGATGCTCAAATTATCTATGACGGCCATTAACACATAATTTGATTGATTTTAATAACAGGGTAAGATTGAGTAACATGATCAACATGCCATCCGCGTTTCACCTCAAGTCACCTTTACATTTTGTCAGTCTGCCATTCTACTCTAACGAGACAATATGTATGTTCATCTTGTTAAAAATCTACCATTGTTAATACATGTATGCACCCGAAACTGCAAAATATTTTCTAACAAAAGTGACAGCGGAGATGATAATAGAAATGACAAGACTGGCAATTATAATTTTTAGTAGCGGTCGTGATCATGTTGTCCTAAAGGGAGACAGCCACAGCAGAAATATTATGAATACTTATAATTATTTGTAATGGCAAGTATAATGATGATAATTCTTTGTTGGTAGTGTAATGATAGCAGTAATAACCATTATCATTATGGAAAAATATCCTACAAGTAATATTTCTGTTAGTACAGGGAGCTCATACTGTGGAGTCCTCCCTTCGGCATAATGGAAACATAAAACGTATTACAATTTTTAGTATGCAAATAATGTTACATTACACGCGTTTAAATACTTCAAAAATTATAAACATTTCTGCTATGAACAACTGTGCGCAAAAAATCTGATTTTATGCTCACTTCCGCTCACCCTCTACCACATCAAAGGCACTCAACGTTTTAAATGTTTTTTTTTTTCGCTTTTTTACTGAATTTAAGGGTTACATAAGTAGAGTGAATGTTTACATATGTCCAGATAGGGACAGGTGCAAAATTGCCATTCGCCTGATTTGACTCATGCTTTGTTGTTTTTGTGGATTATCTTCATGTGTAATTTTGCCATTTAAAGCTATAGTGATTCTGTGATGCAACCAGAGCGTACAACCGGTTTTGTATTATTTAAGCATGGCTGACCATTCAGCAGCCATAAGTCAAGCAAAGCGCATGATGATGCACTGCTGACTTTTATTAATGACGCCTTTCCACAAACCATCGCCTCGTCTTTTTAATGCTGATCATTGTTAAAGAAGTAAGAAGAGTATTATCATCCATTTCTTTGCTACTGCCTCCCTTTGTCAGGCCTAAGGAGCATCATCCGGAAAGTTTCTGCAAATTTTTTTTTAAGCCGAAGTTTAAAAGGGTACGTATGTATGTATGTAACTGTGAACTTCCTTTCAGCATTCTCCTTTGCATCACTCAATAAATAAACACAACGTTATCAAACAGCATATAATCATGCTTTTTGAATTTTTTCAACAATGTGTTCTACATTCTATGGCTATATTCACGCAAACAATGCAACATTTTTTCTTAAAAAGATAAATAAAAAGACATGAAACAATTCAAGTTTACTTTCTTGTCGCAGGTATGACGGTGGCAGTGGTGTCATATTATTATTACCTATGCTTGTTGAATGCAAGTGTGTCCTCCACCTCCAACCATGTATTCTACAAAAAAAATCACATCAGAAATGATAATCAAGTAGCCACAGGCAATGTTTGAAATGCACCTTTATCATATCATGAGCCATTATTTAACGTGTACACATACCATACTTTTTATCATTAGATTAGTGCTTTTCAAGTTCACTCTTCTTGTTCGTCTTATTTTTAAAAATGTAAATACCTTCTGTAGTATGAAACATCCACGTAACCCATCGATCTTGTTCATTGTCGTGGAATGCTCCATTTCCTTGACAAGCATGTCTTCCGCTTTTAAAATCTTGTTTTACTCTCATATTATCACAGTAAAGCATGGAATTTTACGCTTGTATCGTCATGTAAGCTACTTGCTGTGCATTTGATTACTCTCACAAGTCATAAAAATTGGCTGCTCTCTTTTTTTTCTACGCATATCCCACAGACTACGAAACGAATCAAAATTGTTAAGGGTTTCGGAGGATTTTTTTTAGGTTTTGTAACTTAAAAAATATACGTTGCTGTTATATTGAACGAACTTTCATTCTAAATTTGCTAAACACAATAACTAGCAGAAAATAGTTGGTTGCTTAATTCTGATTGCTTCAAATGACAATCAGATAAACAATTAAATTCAATCGATCATAAAGAAAATAATTCCTTGTTTCGTCTAATTATTATTTTTTATTGAGCTTTATTTTATGTTATTTCTAGAGTCGGAGTCTAATGAAAATACGATTTTAATTGCGGATGTTCGACTTTTTAATATTTGCAAATATGCAACATATTTTATAACCTATGCTTATGACGATGTTAAAGGCACATTTACAACTGTTTGTTCATTTTTTTTTCATTTCGTCTTGTCGCCATTTTCTCAAACCAAACTGACTTCAATCGACTCAGATATTTCCCTTTATAGGATTTTTCCCTTCTCTTCTCAAAAATGTTTGTATACTTTCAAGTATACATATGAACTACCGCAGAACAAGCATTTATATTTCGCCTTTCTGTAGTTTCAAAAAATAAGTGTTGTTGTTGTTGACAAATTGCGTGAAATTTGGTTTTGAAGACCAAGTATTATTATGATTACCAACTACACTACCACATAAGGGAGTCAAGAGATGGTAAAGGAGGGACCAGAGACGAGAAATTTTCTGAATGTTTGCATATTTTTCACTTTTTTTATTTCATAGTTACAGAGCTATTTAAATTGAAAATCTTATTTGCAAGTAGTTGCGAACAGCATTCCACGCATGTCGTTAAATATTCTTTCAAGTACCTACAAGAGTTTAGCAACGTAGCTCAGCGGAATTAATCGTATTCAAACAATTCAGTTTTATCTTTTCAAGGCTTTAAGTCCATCATAAAATTAATGATGCGGATAGTACATATATGCTAATACAAGGGTAGAAAATCAGATATTTTAATGCACATCTAAAATTGGAGGCTCGATGACTTGAATATAAGGTGTTGTGGGAGGAAGAGAAATAGCTATTTAAATAAAACTAAGCGCTTTATTTTTGGTATGTTGAAATTTTGTACAAAAAATATTACAAACTGCAAGTACAATGATCTTGCTCGCTTTTAGATTAAGGTGCATTTTATTGGTTTTTTGATTAGTTTTGACTACAGTATGCATAGTTCAAATCTGCATCTGCAAGAGTGCATGCATTTCACCTTCAAATTTTATGAACTGCCAAGGTATGTGTTTTGTTAAACCAACAGTCGTATATAAATGTTTTTCGCAAAAAAGGTAAATTCTTATTTGCTGCGATTTAAAATAGCTCACCTTTAAGGCGGCTATAGCAAAAAAGGAAGAGTCATTAATTATCTGCCCCTAGAATAAGGTTCTGTGCACATACAATTTTTGAATTTTGATTTACTTACATGTGTTTGCGTAGTGGTTAACTACATAGCTATCATAGTGGTGTTTAGTGGTATGTATCTTATTGTTCTTAAATGATGGGAAGAAAGTAAGCAGAAGAATGGGCTATTTACTATTATTATTCTTAACTTAATTTTTTTACAATTGATGTGAGCTGTAAAGTGGAAGTATACATAAGCAATAAGAAATTTAGAAGCAGGCAGGTATAAAAGCAGTACAAACAAGAAAGAGCACACATGAACTATTAAATGTTACTTGGAATAGACAAGGAAAGGGATATGCAATAATAATACCCATAAAAAGTAATTTTCTCATTTCATATCATCATACAAGAAATTTATTATTTGCCAGTTACTCGCAAGAAGAAGAGATGAATGTTACAGTGATGCTTTGTGGGTAGCGAGAGAGCACTGCATGTTGTCAGGTTAAAAATGTGTGTGTGTATAAAAATACATGTGCATATGTACATATAAATTTGTACTTTAAAACTTTAAACTCTGTCAGTAGTGATGGCAGCTGCAATTTTGCAGAGAAAATGGAATGCAGACTTACTGTAAAGACTGAAGTAGCAAATGCAATAATGAAGCGTCCTATTCGTATTCTCAGCCAGAGCCAGTGATAGGGTTCACTGACAACCATTAATATCGCTGAGCGAGTTAAATTAATAAAAATTTCTGAGGATGTATCCGCATGTATTTGTTATACTTATTACGCTATCTTGTGAGCATGTAACATCTCTAAGGAGTCTAAGGTTAAACGAAGAGTACTGCTTACTGTAAGCATTACAACTTTGATTCTAATATTAAGTATTGCTCAATATATTACTATAGTAAATTCTCATTAGAGGTTGTTTTCCTGAGTGTAAATTCTATTTCAAACGAGGTGTTTAGTGTAAAAAATAGTTTAAGAATATTTTTTCAACAGTGCATTCACGTTTTACTTTTTAGTCAGATACTTTTAGATAAGCAACAATGTAAGCATTGTAACAACGAAAACTTGGTATAAGGGTACGAAGGAATTTAACGAGCTACAACAAATTTAGTGATGTCAGGAAGTCAACAGCTAAAAAAAACTTAAACTTTAAAACTGCAAATTGACATCTGCCCTGATCTGGAAAGTTATTTGAAACAAATTTTTGAAATTAAAATGGTTTAGGACTTGTGTACGTGTGTCAAATAATAGAGATTACTAATAGCTCAGTTTAAAACTCTAGTCACTTCCTTTTAGACTTTCAGATCCTTAAACCAATTTAGTGAATTTGTAAAAGTAGAAGCCAGAAAAACAGTATTTTACGCACGCTAATGTGTAATCGACAGAAATACAAAGTGATACATGAAAGAGTCGTTACTAGTGTCATAAAACATATTGCTGTTCGCTACTCGTAGTAATTGCTTTTGTAACTCGTTACGATATTATTGATAAAATGATCTAGACACATTAAATTAACCCACCACCACACATAGTGATACAAAATGCACTCGTACGTGTTGAGTGACATATCAGTGTTATCTCCCAGCGAGATTTTGTGCATTATCTAAAACGTGAAAATGAGACTTAAAATGTAATTTTGTTTACGCGCCTACCCTGTTATCTTGTGTCAACATCAACAAACGCACGCCAACACCAATACAATACAAAGCTTAGTACAATAATTTCCTAACAGCTTTTATTGAACAATACAGAGTCATGGAACGTTATTGCTCACCCATCTCGCTATTCGTAAGTATAACATACCTACATGTTTTGTTTTCGTTCAACTACTATAACCACTACGCAATTTAGGAATACTATCACTTGTGATGTCATACTATGGCATTTCCGGTTGGTACGTGTTCTAATCAAAATGCCATTACAACTTCACTACTGAGCAATTACGCGTTTTAAATTATGCAAATAAGTTTAATTTAATGTGACACAAAACAACACGCAATTTTGTAGTTGCGATGAGATTCTGTATCAAATAGTAAACAATACAATATAGGATCTAATAAATGACTAGTTCTGATGGTCATCGCTACAGACACATAAATGGTCACTTTGTGTTTGTACTTTTCCAACATATCGATATTCCGCAGTTGTTTTCATGAGGGTGACATAAATCTTTAAAATCCCTTTAACAAGTAAACATTGTATGTTGATTGTACTGAAAACAGCAATAAAAACTGTTGATGTATGTATGTTTTTTCTAGCTGATTCATCATCGCCAATAGTCTGCTACTTATTAGCATCTTTATTATTTACATTACCAAACTAATTTGTCGCATTCCAGGATTTTTGTTGATTCGTCACCACCATAAAAACAAAAGTGTATAATGCTTCAACATAAAATCTCTGCTCCCGAGCGAGTAGTACTAGTGTCACTGTGTCACCACTAAAAACAACATTGTACGCAGTCACACAAACCAAAATTAAAAACAATACCTGCTAATGTTTTCAAATTAAATATGATTTTTTTTGTTTTCATGAAAAAGTATGTATATAAATTATATAAAACCAAGTATGGTCTATCTAACTGCCTAAATATCATTTTCTCTTTTGCATATTCGTCTCGTCGCAGTACGACTTATTAACATATTCAAAAAACGGAGAACAAGTTTAAACAAAGGTTGGAAGGGAGCATTGTTTTAAATGTTTTTTTACAAATGCATACATATAATTACCATTTTGGATGGGGTTATTAGGTTGCTGTTGCTGATGAGACATATTTTATTTTAAGCTTCTATATCTTTTTTCACTTATGTCGCGTTCATTCATATATGTATATGCATAAATGTACATACACATAACACAGGCTTGCTTTATAATAAGTTGTCTATAACGTGACTGTTTTATTAACTGTGTTGTGATGTAAAGATGATGATGGCATTATGATGATAATGGGGGATGCAGCGATGAATCATCGCCACCAATCCTCTATTCATCCTGAAACTTTATACATACAATGAATACATACTTATCTACTCATTCATGATCTTCTTGCCTTTCTTGAATATGTCATACTCATGCTATAGTTTTGTTGAGTGGCAGCGATCGTGAAAGGAGTATCGTAGCGTCTTGAATTTTAGATTTTTAATGCTTTATCATTAAGAAGCAGAAAGAGAAGAGAGTGAGTCGAGTGTTGTCAGTCATGTCATGTGTGTTGTTAACTAACTGATGGTGATGATGATCCGCTGGATGTTGGAGAGGTGCTTTACTTGTGTGCAGTTAGTGTTGCCGAAGCTTTGGCGCAGTTGCTACCGCTTCTACAGTTTATTCCATGTGGAATATTGTTAAGTTCTCCAGTGCTAGAGCACAGTAGGAGGATCAGTTTTGTTCGAAACAAGCTATCTGGGAATTGAAAGAATGTTTTCATCAAACTTATTTAAACAAGGACAGTTTGTCTAAGGAGAATCGAGTATGCCTATTATACACGATCTAAAGTGACGCATTTTGTGGTATTGAATCAAGTTTCATATATCTTTTCTGATCTGATTAAGGAAAACATTGAGTTAAAATAAAATTAGTGTTGTTTTATGTCATGCCATACTATCGACCTTAAAACGCCTTCTGAGAAACTGAGAAATCATATATATTTCTAGAACAAAGCTTTTGTGTGTTCATATTCAATAGCTTTATTCTCTGAACAAGTCGTCAAATGTGTAATAATTGTGATTGTATTCGAGTACAATAGCTTTCAATATAAATAGATTTATGAAGAAATACTTATGAGTCACTTAAGCAATTCTTGTGAAGTTCCTCTCAAACATTTACATTGATATCGTACGATATTAATCGAGATATTACAACTTAAAATATTTCCAGCTTATCAAACTTACATTGAAGTGTAGACTAATGGTAGTCAGTGAGCATTAAAGCTATTTTAGGATGTGAAGTGAATCTTTCTAATCTGAGAAATTTTGCGAAAAACATTTTCAAGGTATGTATGCATAATTTTGTTTATAAAACTAATAGTTGATACGCTGCAAACATTTTGCTTGTAGCTTTGGCTGATCAAGTAATGGTTTGTTTTATAAAACGTCACTTTTGATTTGTTTAAGCTAGAATTCGGAATAATAAATGGTCTGCCAGCATGCGAAATGGAATATAATGTTGTGTTTGTATGGTATTAGGAAAGGTTCTGCTTTTACCATTTTTGCATGTTCTGCCTTTTCTGGAGTCTTGTTCGACTGAGTGACTACTATTTGATAAAAAAATTGTGCAAGGACACTGCCTTCATGATCATCATAGTAAACAGTCAATTTGTGTAGCTTTTATCTTTGTTCTACTTTATCGTTACTAAACGGCAAGTAAAGTCAATATTTACATAGCTATATGTCAAAAATAAATGAAAAGGCTTCGGTCAGCTTTTCCATTTTGAGTGCAAGCTGTGGCAAAAACAATAGTCACTTCTGTAAAACTCTAATGCAACGAAAAGTACAAAATACAAGCGAACCTGAACCTAACCTGTTGCGTGTAGGAGGAAATGAAGCGAGTAGTAATAGCAAACCGAATGACTTATCTATGTGTGTAGTATGTGTAGGAGGTCATCTTTTTATACGGAAAGTTTTATAACATCATCTTTATGAGTCAGGAGATGAATTTTAACGTGAAAAAAGAATGAATGCATGAAGTTTGTAGTTTTTTTTATATTTTGCTGATAATCTTTTACGATGATAATGCTCTTAGAAGTGATTGCTTTTTGCCAACTTTCCTGTCAGCATAGACCTGATAACTTGTGCATTTTAACGGATCAAAAAAGTTGTGCTCAGGTTCAGTAATTTTTAAAACATTGCTCTTTCCTAATAACTTTGGCGGAATATTTTTGCCTAGATTTTCGCGTGTACGAACGGTGTTACAGACTGTCGCACGCTATTTATTGGGTAGTGACAAAACCACTACTTTACTTCATGATAGATATCGCCGCACCGGTAAAAGGGTAATAACTGGGATTTTTAATCGATAAAAGATAAAGAGGCAACGAAAAGTGTTGTCGCCTACCAAATAAATAAATCGATATGAGGAAATTTTGACCGTTTACTTGAAATATTTTACGGTCGTTATGCATTTATATACTCAACTACAACCAGAACTCATATGCACTAAACCATTTTTATTTACATTACTTAAGTACTTAATGTTTAATTGGCGCATAAAATAAGGTAGTAGATGATATTCCTCAACCGATGATACGAAAGGATTCAGGCTTTTATTTTATAGGAAAAGATCAAAATCATTTTTAAGTGGGTTGACTTCCAGCATCATTTTTACCATCGGTAACGGGATCTAGGATATTAATTGTCATATTGTTCGCCTTGTTGTTCACGTGTTAAAGGCTACGAAAGCTTTCTGTCCTTCCTTCTTTGTGATTTTATTGCTTCCAGTTTAATTGAAAAATACATACTTCCAGCTATATGCTAAATTTATACACATTTTGAATACTCATGGAGTATAAAAACGTGTTGCTATTACTAGCCTTAGGTCGTACTGTCATTAATCATAATATCAGAAACAATTAGAGGTGAGTGACTGTGATGTTGGATAGATGCTGACTGTGACTAAATAACTCTTTCAAACAGAACTCGTGCGTGTGTTGAATTGAATTATATTTGTATATACATGTATTTGGACAAAGCCTGAAATTATTGTGCAAAAGGTGTCCGTGAACGGTCAGTGGATCAAGGTGACAAAGTGAATCTTCTGCTTTTAAAAGTAATTTACTGAAAGATTAGCACGAAAAAGGAGAAAAAATTACAATAAATATTTGAAAAGATAACTAAAGCAATGACGAGTTATGCATATACATACTACATACATACATAGTATACGTATGCATATATATGAGACTGGGGTTATTATTTAATATATTAAATTTGAGGACACTATCCTCAAAAATTTGTAATCATTCGGCCTCATTGTCATCTTCACCAGAAATAATTACAAAAGTAGGCAAAAAAAACTGTTACGCTCCTGTTGATACAGCTTGCTGATATGATGGTAGTGCTAGATGAAGAACTTCAAGTGACTCACGATTTTTCGTGACAGTTTACTAGAATATTACTACCATTTAGTATTAGTTTTTCTGCAAAAAGCTATAGAAACAAAAAAATGCACTTATGTTTTGAAACGTGGAGAAAAATGACCGTGATGTACGAATTCTGAATAAATTACATTTGAATTTTATTACATTCTGTTCAACGTATACAAATATGCATTTATGTGATGTATTGCAGTTTTCAATTTAGTTACGTTACATTAGATATTCCAGTGTGAAAAGTATTATAGATTTTTTTCAAGGTAGAAATTAGCTAACATGACAAGTAATAGCTGTAAGTGGCAAATAAAGTAGCATGACATTTAAATAGTATCTCATAATTTTTCTGCATTTTTACAATTATTAGTTTCGTAACTCTAAACATTGTACCAATTTAAAACATTTTTATTGGCAGATAATTGGAAAATAGGCGACGAATGAAAATGAGGTGGCTTAAAAACGAAAGGGTTTTTCACAAAATCATGCTAAAGACTTTGGCAACCGAAGCTTAGTAAAAGAAAATGCTATATATTGTCATGCGGGGGTGGATACCAATACCTATGGTTTTAAGAAAACTAAGCGGTGTAAAGTAACAGCAAGTGAAATGACTTGCTCTTTTGTCTTTTCAAAGTTAAATAATATCACTCAAGTATAAATCCTCCTCGTCACCTTAAAACAACCTCATCATCACAATCACCATAAAATAATCATGACATTGTTACCATACCACTGTACACCTTAGTCTTGCAATTTTCTTTAACCCTTTTTGTTTCTCAGAAAAAAGTATTAGGTATCTAAGTATTTTTGGGGTTGTCATGTCGTCATCACAAATTCTGATCTGTCTCAAGAACAATTGTTAAAACACGTAGTTGTCGTTGTCACGTCGCTATATAACAAATTGTCATTACTTTTGTAAATCAAATCAACAATCAACTGTTACTTCATTACTGTCAGCTTACAAACTACTGAGACATCGCAGAAAGAAAAAAAGGCAATTTTAATTACCGGTAGCATGCTTTTTATACTATTAATTAAGGATAATATGCTATCAAAATTGCAAAGAAAGAAAAAGTAACATTAAAGTGGTTGCTAATAAAAACCAACCTTGCGCGTTTTTCAGCAAATCATTATTATCATCATCATATTGTTGTTCTTCTGCCAGCTTGAGCTTTTCCTCATAAGCTTGAAAATTTGTATATACGATGCCATGGCGACCACCTTTTCTGTCACGTTCTGTCTCATCATCATCAGTTTCAATTCCGCCGCAAATAAAATAACGCAATATGCAGTGGCAATAAAATTAAATGGCATCAAAACAGTTGCACAATCTCTTTTATTTCTTCTCTCTATTTGATTGATCTCAAGGTATCCATGTTCAACAACTGAACATACTATAAAATGCAGCGGTTTAGGTGACAGTAGGTGGTCTCGTGGTCGTCATCATTGTACACATTTCTTTAAAGTGTCAGACTGGTTAGTTGTGTTGATGAAGAAAATAAATTTGGATTAAACCCTTTCAAATTTTCCCTTTCATTGATGAAAATAGTGTTTGTTATAGAAATTAGCATTCTTTTTCTTGATTATCTAACCAACTAAATAATAGGAGGATGACCTCCACTAATAATGTAAGTGTTATTTAATAATTAACGTATTTTACGACGACCAGATTCTCGTCTTAACTTAATCTTCTTCCTTGGGGTAGTATGCATAATGTATAATACCAACTTGTCCTAGACATGGTCACGTTCTCACACAACGGCAAATGACAAAAGCTGCTGTACGGGTGTCATCTCTACTCGTCAGCTTAAAGAATGATCGAGACATTCACGCTGTTTCTCTACAAAACATCCCCTACAATCAACTTATGACTTATCACGTCCGTCCATTCCACTACATTTCATATGAACATTGAATGGTACCATTACAATGCTAAAAGATAATGCAAAATGACATTTAAATTAGCAATGATTTTTCTATTCGTTGTGTTATCATTTTTACGATTGACAAAGTCACATAAACTAAGGTGTGTGTGTGTTGTAGTCTAGTTTACATGCTGCATGCATACAATCGAAAGTGATAACAAATAAAAAATCTTGGTTCTTAGAAAAATAGATGTAAATTCTGTCCAACGATCATTTCAATGACACCTATAGCTTTTAAATGTTGACTTTGAAGAATTTAAGATTATGTAGAAATATAATTATTAATTTAGTAATAATTATATTATTTTTAACATAATGGTTTTACACCCACCTTTCACTGTGAGCGTTTATCCCAATGCAATGATTTGTAAAATGTCAGGAATTCTATCAGCTCAGTTTTAGTATTTCAAACCGATTAGCAATCCTGTTCATAATCAATATTTCAACAAAGTCATAAAAATTGACCTTCCTTTTGTCCTGTGGCATGTGTGTATTGAAAACAATAGTTGTTATTCTTTTTGATTTGTTCACTCGCTCAAGTGAATTATTAAAACGTGAGTAGTTAATTTTAATTTGAAACATGTTTTTCCTTAAATAGATCTCACTCGAAATAAAAATATTTTGACACTCATCATAAACTTAAATAAAGCGCTATACATGGACATGTACACTATGCACTTTTATGGCAAAAATAGTACTAAAGTTACTAAATTTTAGTAGCACTTCAAGGTTTTACCTCCTAATTTCATTTAATTTTCCTGCAACGAAAAACTATAAATATGTGCATTCTATTGATTTTGAATTTGTAAAAACTCCCACCTTTAAAAAATTAAAATTCATATTTAAAGACTGATAACTTAACTTCTTTTTGTATTGATGCATTTGAATGAGTCTACAAAACAGTATAATAATGAATTTCAGTATTAATAATAATACAAGCTAGCTTGCTTTATATGATGACGTGACTTGATTGATAATAGGAAACATGGGGCAATGCGTACTATGATTAGACAGAAATTCAAGACTTCTCACTAATAACTGTTTAAAGTGGCAAAATATGGTGGTATCAACTAAAACTGCATATAATTTCACATGATAAAAAATGATCTTGTTATTTTTATCATGATTTTTGAGAGAAAAAATGAAAAGAAGTGACCTGTGACGATGACGAGATATGTGTATCATAATAGCAGCATGAACAAGAGTAGCGTATAACTATTTAAGTTCGTTCATCAATCTTTTTAAACTACACAGCACAGCAGTAGATATTATTAGTATAGCTTGTTAGTTATCTGGCACATAAATATATGAAAGCAAATACATTTTTAAAACTTTTGAAACGTGTTGTGGTATTTGCAGTATGTGATACATTGAAGCATAAATGCACCAGGTGGAAATCACATAAAATATGTTATGATTTTTTAAGTTTAAAAAATCTTTCGCGTATGTAAGTTATAGAACTACGTGGATGAACAGTTAGCTTAATTTGTAAAAAAACATGTAAAGAATTGCATTTTTGCTTATTTACAATTACGATTCCTGGTGTCGTGTGACATTCAGCTTAAAAAATCGAAGTATTAAAACTTATGTCAAATATACCAGCGATAATTGTCTTGTTATCAGCTTGAAATAATGTAGATCATAAATGACCGAAACGATAGTTTTTGATAATGCTTCCTAACGGTACATTTTCTCATGTAAAACTCCTGCTGTACACTAGAACGTGTTGATTGATTTGTATAAGTTTCTATTACATATTATGTATTAACTTTGCTAATTCGACCTTAACCTTTTTTTGTTGTCTATTTTTTAGATTTTTAAATGGAGCAATAATCCACCCACAGGATAAACCAAACCTGGGACCGAAGAGCGTATGAATTTAGTTCAAAGCTTGAAAATAAGGAAGATAATCTTTATCACCGTTAGTCAAACCACATCGGCATTACATAAAGTTAAAAAGGCATTCTGAACAAAGAGGGAAAGAAGGTCTATTATACTCAATAATTCAACTGAAAAGTCTATTGAAGAGTTGGTTATGGTGTAGAAGCCAAAAGGTAAATTCTTTTTTACTTTAGTTCATTTCCGTATATACTATAGCAAATTGCATAATAGCGAATAATTTGGATGAAAATTATCTATGCAATAATAATTGAATGGTAGTTTTGTACACTGAAACTCATTTTTTTTAAACCTTTTACTCCTTTTTAAAAAATACATAGGGAAGTCAAGTCGTACAGATGCATCTTCTGTGGTTACATCGTGAATAAAAAATCCCCTGTGCCGTAAAACATTTGTACCTGAGCCCTCTCCTTGGATTTAGTTTTAACCTTGACCCTCAGTTAAAATTTACTTTTTATGCAACGAAGACAAGTTGGGAGACACGAGTAGAGGAGGGAGCATCATTATTAACTGAGCCAGTAAAGTGAAAAGATTGACCGGGCAGCTTCCGTCTTTGTTTCTCTGTATTAATCCCAGTGAATACCGACTTATCAAAAGAAGTGAAAGAAAAGATTAAAGATTTCCTCGTAGAGTGGAGCGCTGAGCGTTTTTGGCAGCAACAGGAAGAAGACGCATTGAGTCTCGACATCATTAACAGTAAAAACCCTTTCGACCTTGTCTGCTCACCGTGGCCACATGTGTATTAAAAAATAAATTTTAGTGGAAAATTATAAGCTAAATTTATTTAATGGATTCAACTCTGTTGAGTCTTTCTCTTGATTTTCTGAATGGTTGAATCTTTTCTAGTTGTAAGTTTATTCATGTAAACGTTTATTTTTTTGCGAGTGCAGAAACAGTTTGTATTTTTTTCATAAATTTATAAACTAGGTAATAATAATATTTTTGGGCTCATAAAAGCAAACAGAGCGTGTTACGGTGCGGTAGTAAATCCAATTGAAAAAAGCAACAAAACAACAACAACGCATGAATAAGGAACAATGCGATAGAAGAAGAGTGCGTTTGGCTAAATGAAGAAAGCATTTTCTTTCACAAAAACTGTTGATGAGATTAAAAAAAGTATTCTGGTTGTATTGTAGTATACTCATAACCAGATAAACATATTTTTTGTGCATGTATATTATATCAAGTTCAAAGCAAAAAGCTAAAGAAGACTACAAGGAAGCAAGTAAAAAACTCTGAAGTTGTTGTACAGTCAGTGGGGTGTTTTTTTGTGAAAAAGGACGCATCCAACCGTTTCCATATTATTGAAAAGAATTGAGAGAATCAGGCAAAAGGATTTTTAAAAATTGTTGCAGCAGTTTTTCATTTCTTGGTTACTGCTGCAGTAAGCTTATTACGTTATCTGATGATAAATAGTGATTTTTGTGCATGTCTGATTCTGAGTGAGTAAAGGTGATGAACAAAGTGATGTGTCATTTGCTAAAGTGAAGTAGATAAATTGAGTGTGATAAAAGGAAAGACTTTTGCTGTGCGTTTGTTGTATAAAAACATTTTTTAAAGTGGTTGTAAACTTTCAAGTTCGTAGATGCATGTCATGTAATGTAACAGTTTAAAACTGTTGAGGTTTATTCAAGTTTAAAACTTTGGCTTTAAGGTTTGGAGTGAAAAAGTGATAATAATGTGACGGGACAGTAGATTTGGAGGGGTATTTTTAAAAGAACACAATTGCACATTTTTATGAAGTTATAAAATGTCGGGACGACATACCATGTTGAATGATAGGAGGGAAGGGTCCTCCGGAGGATTCCTTCGTCACTACCCATCCACACCGCACTTGGAATCCTTTTCAAAATCTTGTGGTGTCACGAGTGCTGAGAACAGTCACCGTTCGTTTAATCATCATCCTGCTCTTAGTGGAGCTACAAGTAATGTGAATCTGATGGCAAATTCGTACATGCCAAAGACAAACTTTTCCACTTTCATGCAACAGAAGAAACCTATTCCTCCACCTAAAGTGTATGGGATAGGTGGCATTGGCAACATGAACAATAATAATGGAAATATGAATGCCAGAGAGAAATCACGCTATCAAGATGACCCAAATCCGTACAAAGTCAGTTGCATTGATGAGTACAGAATAAAAGTGAACGACCCATTTTCACCCAACAAATCATGTGCAAGTCATCGAAACAGTCAAATGTTTTCGTTTTACACGGCAGCCGATGCGTTGCCTGGTGCTGCTGTTGACGATGGTGTAGAGGAAGATCAGGATGAAGAGGATGAGGATGTGCGTGATGCGTTTGGTCAAATGGAGATAAGAAGTGCAGGAGGAAGAAGTTTGTACGAGGAAGCACTCTCTTGCAATGGGTCATCATCCTCGACCAAAGTTCATCGAAGTGCAACTTTGAAAAGCAGTCGTAGCGTAGGGGCTGGCAGTACTGGGGAACCTATTAGTCGAAGGTCTCATCACAGATCTGGTTCAGCAAGTGTAAGTGCCTCGAGCACAGGTACAGGAGAAATCGACATTGATGGGGAGTTTATCATTCCTGAACCTGATTATGACGGATTTCACCATCACAGAGTAGGTAGCAGCGCAGGCGATGATTGTGATGGATCAGGAGGCGGTAGTGGCAGAGTGAGTGGAAGTGAAATTATTATTCCTGGTCCAATTTCTGATTCCAGCTGCACCGGTAGCGAAGGCTACTCCTCTGTTTCAGCGGCAACGTCTTCATCTTGTTCTGCATCTGAGCCGGATCCATATGCAGTTCCAAACACAGGGAGAAATTCTTCCAGTCCGGATGAGGGCTCCATCCTCGAAGCAAATGACAGTGGGATTGAGACCCCGACAAGGATTTCTGAAAAAGATCACATGAAGATTGAGTATGCTCTTATGGGACGCAAAACGTCAATTTTCGTAGCCGATTGTTTGGCAAACTTGTATTGCATGCGCAAGTCGAACTTTGTTTCCAGGCCAAATTCATCCCTCTCTAATCAACAGAGCAACAGTTCATACACTGGTCAATTGTCATCACCCGCCAGTACCACATCCGACGGGGAATGGGTACTCAAGTACACTGGAGTGCCAGTGCTACTTTTAGATTTGGGAGAAACCAAATCCAGGGACAAACGACGTATACAAATTGTACTCGCAGAGCTAGGCTCTGGGCTTGCCCTCTGGAAAGACGTAATTGATAACCTAAGCAGCTACAAGGTCATGGAAGGATCTCATACTTTTCATACAATGCACTTGTCCACCGACCATACAAAAATCATTGGCCTCAGCTTCGATGATGAAGAATGTGCTGAACTATTTTATCAACGAGTGGAGAAACTCACATCTGATTTTGCAAACATAAGTCTCTCCGGCTCCAAATTTAAATCAAAAGGGAAAAAGGACAAAACAAGCGTTAAATCATCAATAAAGTCGAAATTCGTGAAGCCAAAGAAAAGTGAGATTTCACAGCCTTGCTGTTTCAATCATATTTCCTCGCTAACTTCAAACGACAAAAAGCGGTTCCCATCTTTGCAAAACTTTGTGTTGGGTGGGAGGAGCAACAGTACTGACGTCGGTGAAGGTAGTGCATCTGGGGGTTTGAAATCTGCCGATCAAGCGTCTGTTGTATCGTCATCCTCCCATGAAGACTTTGTCTCAATGTCGCCTCTCGCATTGGCTGATAGTCATGGTTCGGATATGCACTTCTAAAGAGACTGCTAAAATACACACACATTTAGATCAACTTTGATGAAAAATCAAACAGAAACCAATTCCATTTAGCAATGAGTAATTACTACGAATGTATTATTATTGTTATCAATGTTAAAACAAAAATTTCTCGTAATACATACCAGAAAATATATGAATGGGTGCAAGAAGTAATTAAAATCACATTATGATACACGCCATACTACACTTTAGTTATATTAATATTTAATTATTAATTTAAAAATCAATAACGGTTATTGAAAACTACATGTACCTTTCAAGACACCTTCGAAATGCTGCTACTTATTTTGATAAAAATGGTATGAATTGAATCGTTATTATTGTTATGATTGTTATAACTCTCCGTGATGCCATTACTCGTCAACAAAACAATCGATTTGTGTAAATATGCATGTATGTACATGTTAATGAGATCGCAAGGCTGGCTCATATTTCAATTTCGTAAAAGCAAATTCTTTTTTAACAATGAATTATTATTATTATTAATATTTATTAAGCTTTATTGTAATAGAAAAATTATTATAAAATTATTGTCGAATAATTGATGTTTTGACAATTATGTATGTAACATTGTGATCTGTTTCAACGATGTCGTACATCACAAAACCCGTCAGTATGTAAAATATGTCGAGTTCTAAAAAAATCTTTTGAAAACCAACAAATCATTATTAATTGATTGAATAAAAATGCCGATTTAATGTACATCCGCAGCAACTTATAAACCAATACGGAATACGGATGTTATTACATGTCGTAAGTTTGTTTATGCTTCCTTTCGGTAGTTAAATCTAGGCTGTTAATTTCATAGTTACCTAACATTAGTCCATTTACTTTGTGTATTGATTTTTTTTTGGTAAGTTTCATTGTATTATTGATGTAGTAATTCATGTTCCTTGTCGTTGTTAGAATAAAAATGTGTCTACGCAGACCGACAAAGGCGTAATAAATTTAAGTTGGTATTACATTAAAAAGTCAAATCTTCAAAGGCTAGTTTGCGAATTACATCTTGGCAGCTAGCTAAAAACCATTATTCTTGTTATTATTAATACTACTAAACAACTTGTACATAGGAACTATGTTATTAAACCGTGTTTAATTTTAATTATGGAAAATACATTATATGTTAGTTTGTAGTTTTAGTATGTCAAATTCCTAACTAACAATAAGTAAACGCCCACGACAAAAAACAGAAATCTAATTAATTATAGAATTTGCAAAGTTCAATCTATAAATCTGTAAACAAAAAGAAATATTCAGATGTTGATTTTAATTTGTTGTAAATTTTACGTTTCAAATATTTCGAAAAAATGGAATTTCAAGTAAAATTAAATCATTAAATATATAAGCGCTTCTAACTTATTCCAAATCTTTGGAACAAAACATGAACAATGAATTAAACCCCAAATGATATAAAAGATTATAAATATTTATAACAAAAATATAAAACTGTTAAACGATGCATATATTGCTATAAAAAAATTATATGACATGTTAAGCTGTATTAGAATGAAGAATAACTGAATATTATGATGTGTATTTAATAAAATTCTGTTTTGAAAGTGTACTTTCAAGATAAACTTTCCTCTAATTTGATTCCTCTAAATTCTGATTTATGTACATCTTTTACTCTTATAATGACCATGAAGCTGTTATTTTGAATTATTGGTGACCAGACCACCACAAACTATTCATGTAACGTTGTTTGTTTATATATACAACATCATCGTAAGTACATAATATACGCGACGTATTTACAAAAATAAAAAGAACAGAAAGCAAGCAACGGATCCACGAAAACGTCAAAATAAAATTTCTACCATTCTTTCAAAACATAAAAATACAAAATATGTATTATCGCTACTTGTTAAATGCCAAAAGCGATTCACACGAAAAGGTGATTTGCAATGATCAAGAGAAGCAAGCAATATTTTAAAAGACATACCAAGCAGCAAGCAGTTGAACAGGCAAGTTAGCAAAACAAACTGCTGGGATTTTGGATGGAATACGAAAAAAGAATGCAAATCATCACAAGTAGTCTTTCCGTCTTGCTCTTCGTATTTTTCACAAATTCCCAATCTCTCTCTCACTCTCGCTATCTGTATCTCTCTCGTCGCCGCGTCTCAACCCCATTCGCAATATGCAATCAGTCCGCGATTTTTTTCTAAGGTGCATCATCGGCTGCACAACAAACTCTATTATTTGTTCATGGATGACATAGTTAAATATAGAAAAGACAAAAAAGTAAAGCATATACACACACGTCAAGAAAGTAACAATGTTACAGAGTTACGAGTGTATATGAACGTTTTAAAGATTATTGTGACTATGTGACATGGCATGGCATCAAATGTAGCTTGCAAGTTTTTCGCGAGAGGCTTTTCCCGTATGCACGTTCGTCGTTTCGTTCCTTGCAACGAACAACAAACCATTCATTTTACAGTATCATCTTAATCGCCCCAAAAACTGTTCTAATCCTTCGTCGCTCATTTTTCCTTGTCCTGAGCAGGTTACTTTTAAAATACTACAGCACAATAGTTTGCATTAATAGAAAAAGAAAATTGCACTACATCTATTCCAACAGATGTCATTTATTTTCTCGAGAAAATGAAAATTGAGCATTTTAAGCCTTCGAATAATAAAGTCGTAAAACATATATGTACTCTCTCCTATAATATACCAATCTAACCAGCAACAAATAAAATGCTCAATCTGTGCAAACTTCTCTTGACATTGGATTGAACGAACGCATGATAGAAATACTGACGATAAAATTTTAATCAGATAGACTTAAGTGAACAAATCAATAATATTGATTTAAACTTTTTTCGGATTTTTATTATTTCATTATGAATTTACCAAACAAAGCCTTCAGTGGACTACAACGAGGGGAAAAAATAAAAGAGATGTAAAAGAAAAGAAATGAATGAATTTAATGGAATGCCGATTGCATACAAAATACTCAAATTCTTTGCCAGAACACTACACATTACACATAGAGACTAGCCAAGCAAAGAAAACAAAGAAGTTAGAAAGAAGATGAGGCCATAGTGCAAGCTGAAAATAACCATTCACTCCACTCCACTTCCATGCACTGCTACCACTGCTACCACCACTGATGTTGATATTATTCAAGCAAAATAAGAGAACAACCATATACACTCTCACTTTACCTCTTGTATTTATATTGCTATTCCCTTTTGTCTTTCATCCCACAATATTATATGCACAGTTCTCCCTTTCTCTATTCTTTTTTGATAGCCATTGACCCTTGTAGCCCTGTCGCTGTCGCAGTGCAGCTGCTTCACACAAAAACGTTGTAGACAGTAGACACCGTATGCCGTATATATGCACAATGAAAGGAACAAAGTTGGTGTTCAGATTTTAAAGTATTATTATTATTATTGCAAATGAAATTGCGCATAAAAGTTGACTATTTTTACACATTTTTTCCCAAAATATGTGAACATGCATGTATACATAATATGTAACTTAAACAATAAGAAATGATAATTTCGGATGCCCTTGCAGTACGAATAAAATACAACAAAAAACCAAGTAAAAGTGTTATACTTGAGTGTTGTCTAAATAAACATTTTTTAATACTAGAACCTACAGGCGGACTTAACGAATGTGGCGATAGTAGATAAGGGTACCCCCTTATGTAAAATTATCGCCACGTTCGTAATGCTAACTAC
>JAQFXM010000596.1:0-45771 GCA_034693345.1 Entomobrya multifasciata | reverse complement strand
ATAAATTGGGTCCAGTTTCTTAGTTTTAGCCGTTTTTAACTTAATTCTCTGATAGAATATTACACAAAAATGCAACGATGAATGTTTGATCTGTAAGCTTTATAAAAATCTAAATTTTTTTCTCTATATGAATAAAAAATAAAAAACTTGTTACTCCTCACCGTTTTTTAGTGATTTTAATTAATTAGTAAAAACTTAATGAATTTTCATTTAAGGAACTGTATACAGTTCCCCGGGAACTGTTTACAGTTCCTTTCAGAGGAACTGTATACAGTTCCTGAAACCTAACTGATATTTTCAATTTAATTCAATTTGGAAGTAGAAAAATTTGCGTGCAATAAAAAGCATTGCATAACATAATACTTGTCTGGCAGCTAATGAGTTTTGAACTAATTATATTTAACGCAATAGGGATCAGTGGATGCAGAGGGTACACAAAGCCCTGGCTCAGTGGGCTGTGGATCTTTAATGGAACAAACTCTCATCAATGTGGAAGCACCAGCCAACCGATATCATTTTGCCATAACAGGGAATGCTTTCTCCGTTGCAAAGTCTTTGTATCCTGAAATTCTGTCTCGTCTACTGGTCCGTGGAACTGTTTTTGCTAGAATGAATCCTGAGCAGAAACAACAACTTGTGGAACACCTTCAAACTCTTGGATACTATGTTGGTAAGTACTAAAACAATTTAAGTGGATTTTCATGTATAGTATACATATACATACGTTGCATACATACATGCAGTTATGTAATATGTTTTCGTTCCTCTCAAATTCCTTTTTCTAATTTAGTTCATCTAGTGTTATCTCATATTTTCTCCAAATGTGTAGAAACAAAAAGTTTTTTTCTTGAATTTGAACGATGTTAGAGGACATAGCTTAATTAAAATGGTATCTTTATTATGTCAACGTTTCGACTACAAGCTGTTAGTCATCATCAGGACACAAAAATTGCAATTAAAGAGTGAAACAACGTAATTTCTAAATATTGAAAAAGTGGTAATTTCATCTGCATGAAAATTTGAAAGATATACTAAAATACAAGTACAAACGTTATCCTTGGAGATCTTTCCATGCTTCATACTTATACTTAAAAAACTTAACTAGTCCTGAGGACCAAATGGCTGGAATTCGCTTCCCGTAGGATCCATTCATGTTGTTACTTGTAGCTCGTATGTACAGTCCCTCTTTAAGCTTCCTTTTCCATTCTCTAGGTTCATACTCAATTAGCTGAATACCGTTGATATGATGACCTGTGTTTGTCATATGTCTTGCTACTGCAGATTTCTGATTATTGTTACGGACATCCGCCTGGTGCTGGCCAAAACGTTCTTCAATTCCAATACCGGTTTCTCCGATATATACGTTGGTTTTGCATGTAGGTTCATCACAAAGTAATTCATAAACTCCAATAAGTAATTTTTCTGGCTTATCTTTCAGATTACATACTATTGATCCAAGCTTTATACCAGGAAAGTATCCGATATCCACATTCAAAGCAAAACGAAGAAAACGGGCGATTTTTTCTGTAGTTCTTCCAAAAAATGGTAAAATGATTCGTGGCGTCATCTCGACTTCTTCCTTTCGTAAACGTAGCTCTTCTTCAGACATGTTGTTTCTTCGTAATTCCTTTTCTTTAACTAAAATGAGCCGTCTCGAGATGAGTTCTTCTGGGTATTTTCTGTCAATCAGCATTCTAGTTACGACATTAATTTCTTCTTGAAGGTGATCTGAGTCGCACAATCGTAGAGCACGTGTCAGTAGTGTGTCTACAACACCAAGTTTATGGGCATTTGGATGATAAGATGTATAAAGCAGGTATGTATTAACAAAGGTTGGTTTCCTGTATACGTAGTGGCCTATTGTTGAGTCGGCACGGGTGTAGAGCATTACATCAAGAAAAGGCAGGTTAGTTGATTCGTCTTCTTCCTCCATAGTAAATTGTAGGGAGGGATGATATCCATTCAACTTCTCTAAGATTTCGGAACATTTCCTTTCATGGACATGAGCATATATGTCGTCTACATATCTTCGGTAGAAATTTATAGATGAAATTTGCGGTACAATAGTTTTTTCCATTTTTTGCATGAATATTTCTACAAAAACTGGAGAAATCGGTGAACCCATGGCTGCTCCTTCATCTTGGTGATATATTGTGTTATTGAAACAGAAAGAAGTTGATGTCACGCAAAACTCAATGAGTTTCATGAGTTCATTTATATCCAGTTTTGTTACTGACTTCCACTTGCTGTTTTCTTCTAACAGATCCTTCACCGCTTCAAGTCCAGGCTGGATTGGTACATTGGTAAATAAGGATACCACATCAAAAGAAACTTTCTTGTATCCACGTTTTAGCTGTGTTCCATTAATATCATTGATGAAATGTGAACTGTTGTTAACGGTATACTCATGTTCATTTGTCAAAAGTTTGAGGATTTTGGAGGTGAAAACTGCAACTTTGTAGGAAGTTGCGGAACGAAAATCAACAATCGGTCTGAAAGGGATTCCAATCTTATGAGTTTTTGGAGAACCATAAATTGGAGGACATCGAGGTTGTTTCTGTGTAAGGGAGACTGCTATTTCTTCAGTAATCTTGTTATTTTGTTTTAAGTCTTCCAAGATAGATGACAGTTTTTGCATATCACTTTTTGATGGATCACTTGGTAATATCGTGTATGGACCTTCACTCAGCATTTTGTTCATCTTATCTTCATATTCCTTCCTGTCCATTACTACAACGCAGTTGTTTTTGTCCGCCTTCCCGATTTTGATGTCCTTACGTCTCAAAATTGACTTAAGGGCTTCATTTATCCAATTTTCCCATTTTACTTTTGCTTTATTCGGTTTGTAATCGTGATCAATAATTTTCATTGTACCACTCCGTACGTAATCTTTCATCGGTTCACGTATGTCCATACTGTTCATTTTAGCTTCAACAGATATCATAGTTTTAACTAATTGATCAGGTATGTCTTGATAAGGGAGTGCATAGTTGAGACCCAACGCGAGGAGACGTTTCTCATTTTCGGAAAGCTTGGGTGGATTACATAGATCCATGACAGTCTCAGTGTTTGGTGAGGTTGGTGGATGTTGTATACATGGAGGATAATTTTCAACTTTTTCTTTAAGTAGGTTATCAATTTTCTTAAGATGAGCATTTTTGCATTCTTCTAGTTTATTTTCAAAGCTTCGATTAAGTTTTTTTGTACAGACTTGAGTGTTAAGAGATGCTAAAAGTTGCATAGGATGTTGTTCATCAAATAACTTTAAATTGTCTTTTAGCTGTCTACGAAAAACAAGAGTATGCTTCCGGGTGGTAGGATACATTTTCCTAAAAAAAATTAGGTCCAATGACTCATTTTTTATTTCCATTGTTCGTTTATTCACTAAGTTCACGTTATATAAGTTACTTATATACATGCATCCGTACATCCTTTAAATTCTCACTTCATTTGATGATCCACCACCACTTACAACTTACAACACAACTCACTTGATAAAAACTTTGAAAGTATTTTGGGTTTGAAAGGAAAGAACAATTATTTCATTGAAACAAGTAAACTTGAGTGAAAAAATGTTACATAAAAATTGAACTTTACGTAAAGATAAACTAAGAATGAAGAAAGTCTCTAAAACTATGGGCTATGGGAAATTTTTGTTTCAGAATTTTTTAGCATCGCGATTCGTGATACGGCATACGCTCTATCGAGTGTCAGTATTTAAAATTAGAAAAAAGTTATCGATACTTCATGCATGTGCAAAGCTTTATATATTTCTCATTCCTTTCAAAACGTGAACAAACAGGAGTTTTTTTATGTACAAATGAATAAAACGTTCATTCGCCTCAATGATTTTTGCCATGTAGAAAATTTCGTGGAATCTGTCGGATACAAATGGATCTGTACATTGTGATAAGACAGCGCAGATTCTTTTTATAATATATGATCATTGGTTGTACTATTCCGATGTTCACTTTCACCGATCCTATCGGATTGTGAGTACGATACAGCAAAAAGTGCTGAACCAGGATAGTTATCTTACGATTAGACTTTCTCTGAAATGTTAGCTCTGTGGTGTTTAGCTTTGAATGAAGATATCAACGAAATTAGGTATAGGGAATACTTTTTGGCACGTGTAACATAACATGACATGAAAGGGTAACTGCAGGGCATTTACTGTTACATATTATTTTGGCGTATGGAATGCATAATATATATCAAACGATTTATTCATTGTTTAAGACAGCTTTTGCTAATGGGAAATTTGACCTCTCACATATTTTCGTATTATTTTTCTATTTATGTTATATCGATTTTTCATGATGTTTTTTCGTTATTTCAGCTATGTGTGGAGACGGAGCAAATGACTGCGGAGCGTTGAAAGCAGCTCATGCCGGAATTTCACTTTCCGAAGCGGAATCCTCCGTGGCATCCCCATTTACATCAAAAGAACCAAATATCACGTGTGTCCAGGATCTCATTCGAGAAGGCCGTGCTGCTCTCGTCACATCATTTGGAATTTTCAAATACATGGCAATTTACTCCCTCACTCAATTCATCTCAGTCATCATTCTCTACACAATTGACACCAATCTTGCTGACTTGCAATTTCTATACATTGATCTGTGTCTCATCACAATTCTAGCTTTGACTTTTGGCCGCACCGAACCCTCGGATGGACGACTGGTCAAGCAGCCACCTTCAGCGAATCTGTTATCTGTTCCACCAATAATCTCCATTCTAGCGCACATGTTGACAATCATTGGAATACAAGCTGCAGCATTCTTTTACATCCAGCAACAACCCTGGTTTGATCCCTACGTTCCAGTAGAAGATAAGTTTGACAGCTTTGAAAACTACGCGGTCTTCTCAGTCTCCGCATTTCAATATATCATCATGGCCGTAGTGTTTTCACAGGGCAAACCCCATCGGAAAGGTTTCTGGACAAACAAGTTTTTCATGGTTGTTCTCGTTTCTCTCACCGCGCTCACATGCTACATTATATTATGGCCAGCGCCTTTCTTGATCACCAATTTGGAGCTAAAACTTCCTCCCTTCGAATTCCGACTCATGATGATTGCCTTAGCCATTTTAAACTTTCTCATTGCAATCGTAATAGAGCAAGGTTTGATCCAATTTATCCTTTCAAGGAGACGCAGTAATAAGTCTAATGCTGCGAAACGAGGATATCTCCAAATCGATTATGAACTCTCTGGCAGAGAAGATTGGCCATCAATTACTTGCTTTACCCCAAAAGGGTTCGAAGACAAAGGAAAGACGGAAAACATTGTGGATTTCAGCAAAAGGAAAGTGATAATTTCCAGCAACAATGGAATCAAGTCCAGAACCCTTGAACGTCCTTCGCTCTCCAACTCCACAGCAAAGAACAATAACAATACCGGTGTAAACGGACGAGCTCCCAGGCGCCACAGCAGCTCAGTTAGCATTCCGATCCCCATGGCTGATTATCTCGGACAGCAGCCTCAACTTTTAGCAGCCGCCAATGCAGCAGCATCAAAAAATCCATGTTCTTACAGCCTTGATAATAGTGAAATTATTGCAACTCATATCAACAATTGCTTGAACAATGCAGGTTTCAATAGCTCTAGCACAAGTAATAGTAATAATATTAGTCACACAGCAGATTGCCGAATCCCATTGGATTACATGCCACCATCGCCTCCAACCTACCACCAATCCTGATTAATGCCCAACGATTTAATTTTAAGTTTTTTCGATAAGTCCATTATCATCATTATCATGATCATTCAGTTTTCAAATTATGGTCCAATTAGAATAGTTTTTCTTACTGGTACTCTTATTAATGGCAACTACTTTTTCACTCGAGCAGTCGCATGCTTATTTAATTGGTGGGGCGGGCATTAAATTGCCAGTGAAGTCAAATAAGACTGAAATGACTTATTTCTGGCTCTTCGTAATTTAAACAAATAAATTGGAAAAAAGCTTTACTTTTTTAAAAACATTAAATTCAACTGGACCAGTGACAGTTGTGATTTTTGGCAAATTTTCATCTTCCAATGTGGCATTTTGGTAATCTGCGGTATATACAGTATAAAGCGGTAAGTGATTATTGCTGAATGTGATTTTAGTCATATACAAAAAAATGCAAGCATGATGTGTGGTATGACTCTGTCTCGATATTGTCTGTATCATTCGCATAACATGAAAAACAGTCAAACAAGAGTGAAAGTGGGATGACCGTGTATGTAATCTTAATGCAAATTAGATTTGTCACAAACATCAAAATATATTTCCTCTTATTTTTCGTATTTTTTTGTTTTATTAAATAACTGACTCTAAACGAATTGAGCTGATTTCTTTTCCAGTCACATATATATATTTTTTAATATGATCATGTGAGAAGATAAAAAAACTTGAAAGAATTGATGCTCAGTATTCGTGATATAAATATTTAATTAATTTTCTTGCCACTTTTTTTCTTGTTGATTCAAGGACTATATCATATATTTAGAATATGATAAAAAATCGTTAAACTTTTCTGGAAATCGATAGAATCGTCCCATTTCACTCATCTCCTCTTCCTCTACATAGTTAGAGCTAATTATTTTGACAAGGTTATAGCATTCTGGTACAACATGAATCTCAGTTTTTGGGAATACAATTTTATTGCAGTTAGGTATTTAAAATAGCACAAGTTAATTCATTATAGAACGTGTGAGGCTAAAACTTTTTTATTGAAAGTAGAAGCACTCTTCTCCGTCTAGAACTTTAGTAAGTAAACTCTGTGCTATGTGTAAAAAATAGAAGAAAAGTACTTATGATTAATGATCTAATAATTAGAAAATAGAAAATGATTTTAATAGTTCATTTTAAAATATTATGTTAATATACTTTGAGTCCGGACCAGTTGAAAATGAACATTCGATATTCCGTACATTTAAGTTAACAGTACTTAATTATTATATACTTGTTGTCCTGTGTGTGTTTATTTTTTGCAATTGCAACTTGCAATTTCTCCGGGAAATGTCAGAAAAACCTGTGTATTTTCTTTCCTTGTGTTTAGTTATATTCTCACTGTATTTGTTGTTAGTATTTATTGAAAGACGTACATTAATTGGTTTGGCACGTGAATTGGTTTCATGAATAATGAGATCCGAAATGAATGCAAAAGGTGCAAACGAAATCATGGTCTGTAATTTATAGAGCTGTCTCAAATTATCTTAGTCATTCTGTATATGGTAAGATTAATGGGCTCGGCAATATGTACTTCAAAACTGTACGTTTAATTATTGTTTTTTAAAGAAATAATTTACAAATCTCACATTCGCATATCCATGTAAAAGGTGTGACAATATAATTGTAACAATATATGTGTATGTATGTAATTATAATCTAACCATATATTTGTAAGTCTGGGAATTTATTAATGTAAAAAAAATAAAATGAAAAAATCAGTATGAATTTTAAACATCACATTTTGAAAGTATTTTAACATAAAACGAACATCAATATTATTGAGAGTTGCTGTTGAGAAAGTAATTAATTGACGGGTAATTGCATATACAAAACTGGTTAATTACGATGAATCATGAAACACTGGATGCCAATACATAAATAATTAATAGTACGTTATGTACTACTCGTGTTTACTCTTCTATTGTGCTAATATACTTGATTTACTGTAATGTATAAAACAAAGATAAAGATTTTACAAAACTTTACACCTACATGAAAGAACACGCAAAAAAAATTTGCGAACTATGCATCAGTGTGTTACATGAAACTGAAAACTATCGTATAATTTATTTGTCCTATAAGTAATACTTGTCAAAGCATGGTAAAAATTATATCAATTTACTAATTATTAGCTGAATCAATGTATGTATATTTTGAAAACATATTTTGAACATCTTCGAAAAAGCGAGTTTCGAGCAATCGGTGCAACGTAAATGAACAATGAAATAAGAATTGAACTTGCAAGTTGCAACAATTGTTATATATATAATATTCATGTAACTATAATTAATCGTAGGTTATATAAATATTATTGTACTTTATGTTTGAACCCGAATTCCATGTAATAAAATGGGTGTTACTTTCAGCGGTGTAACTGCCTTTAAGGTTTTTACTGTACTTTCTTTGAATCAACTGCATATACATTACATATTGCTTCATTAAGCTATTTACATTTAGCGTATTTTTTGGATAAATGGGCTATTCATTACATTTAAAAGATTATTCATTCATTTGTCATTTTAAACTTTGGAAATGATCGCTTTGGTTCCTCCATCATCAACAGTTTCTGTACTATCCGTACTACTAGACGCACTGGTGTCATCATCATCATCCTCGTTGTCGGCGTCCTCTTGTATGCCTTCCTCTTTGTCCTTCTGATTTGCCAATTCCATTTCCCGATATTCAATTAGTTTGTCTATCTTCGTCCGCTGGGTTTCCAATTCCGTGTAAAGTTTCTGCAAACTATTTTTTAGTTGGGCAACAAATGTAAATTTTTCCGAGTTAAGCACTCGGTGGTGGTGGTGAGGTACTTCTCCATTGGCGAATTGAGAAGTGACTTGTGGAGGCTTAATTTCTTTATCGTGATTTGTCAGAACATGGCGAAGCAGGTCAACATTTTCTTCCTCAAAATCAAAGACCTGATAGAACATTCATAACGCAATTAATTAGAATTTTGTGTGCAATGTATAAAAAGTATGAAAGTAGGGTTTTATTGGAAATTTGTATACAATTGCTTGTTCCGCTGGATCTAAGAATGCTTTCAAGTTATGATCATTTCCCATAATAAGACGAATTTGTTCATCTTCTTCATTTGGATCGAGAAGCTCTTCAGTGCACATACAACGTTGACATTTGCCAATAATAAATTGAAATAGCAGGAATACATGAGAGATGATAATGAATGGAGGAGGAAGTAGAGGCTTCTTTGAAAATTCCATTACAACAGTAAATTGTTGAGACATCCAAACCTGGAAAGTTAATATGCATTAAAGTGTTTATACAAATTATAATTTAACATTTAATAAATTAAAACTAGATATTCATAATATATTATACCTCAACCGATTTGGAGTCTATTTCAGCATATATTCCATTAAAAACTGCGATAAGAACGTTTACTATTAAAATATTTGAGATCATCATGTAAACCACCCAGATGAAGGGAATCAGCCAAGATCCCATTGGACAATGTGGGGAGTCTTTACTGAAGGTAAGGTCTTGGATACACTGGAAAAATCATCAATGTATAAGTTTTGAAATTGCATAAGTATACTTTGTACTTGATTGCGTACTATATATAATTTATCAGCGCACCTGGACATTAATTGCTTCTTGTAAAGAATCCATCTCTCCAAACATCATTACATATCTGGTTAAAGTATTTTTAATTGAATAATGAATTAAGTGTCAGAAAAAGTTGTATGAAATGCTTTGTAAAAATGGTCATTGTGTGTTTACGGTTCTAAAAATGACGGTCTGATGTCTTTCCAAGTTGGATTTTTGTTCGGATTTCTAATAGATTCTCTAGCAATAGCAAATGAAAATACAACGACGAGTATGATCAAAGCAAAACTGGCCATGTGATGACACATTTTGATCATCATTAACAGCTTAGGTCCAACAAAGCGATTCACTGCCATATATTTGTAAATTCTTAAATTCCAATAAATACTGGAAGCTCGATAAATCACCATTCCATATTCAAAGTAACCGTCTATAAACCGGAGAGTTGTTCCCATCATGAATAACAATACCATGAAAAAGTCACTGAGTCGCAACATGTTTTGCTTCATCTCGGCCATTTTCTTGGAGAAAGTTAATGCTTCCATATAGATAAATTCTCTGGTACTTTCTATCGCTTGTGTAAACATGCAAAGCGTGACGTAAATTTCAACCCATCCTGGATTATCAGGATCTTGGGTGTATAAGCAAATATACCACAAACCAACGATAAATACCATATAACCAAAAAAGTGACGGAGAAAGTTTGTTATGGGCGCTTTCTGCGATTCAATCAATTTTTGACAAGTGGTCAGACTTTGATGAGTGGTAACAAATCTGGAAAACTTTTCACTTTGAACTGCTTCCAATTTATTGGCTGAACCTCCTTTATTGTGATGATATTCTGTGTACTTTTTCCCCACAATTGTTATGAAGGGTCTGTCCCGTTGTTGAGAACCGCTGCGAATTAACTCACTTTTAACAGAGCAATCTGCATCTCCCTCATTACACTTTTGACCACTGGTGCTAGCCTTCCCAAATTCCAATTTACTAACGATTTCTGACAGGTTTGTTCGCTTTGCGCCACCTTTATGTCTACTTCGAAGGGAATTTGATGTGCTTTCGGTGATCTTTTCTGGAGGATTAGTTCGAATGCTTTCACTGTCAGGAACCATGATTTCTTGTAATTTTAATGCATACTTGTCATTATTTTCTCGACTATGTCGTTCATCTTCATTCTCCGGATTGGAAAATACCATAAGTTCCTCTGTAGATTTGTAATGTAGACAAAGTGCATACGGTGGAAAGAGTGAGGCCAAAGCTATCTGGTAAATGGAGTTGGATTTTAGATTAAATTTCCCCATCCATAAATCCGCAAGTAAAGTTTGACAGGATGGGTGACCCAACAAGGCTTTGTGATCTGCCATTACGGCTAAAATGAGACAGTTTTGCTGTGACCAATTTTTCAGTTCCATTGTTAGTAGCTTCCTGGCCAGCCTCAAATCCTGGCGATAACAGGAGTCCAGAAGGGACAGTGAAAGTTTATTCCATTCCGCTCTGTTATTTTCAAACTCTTTTACCAAAGAAATATTCAATCTTGACAGTTCCACAGCGAAAAAATTATTGAGCATTGAGGCAACAAGAGCTTTTGCCAAAGCGGCTTGACCATGCGACCATAATAGCTTTGCCAGGTCGTGACGCTTTGTTAACACTGCCCACAGAAATAGGTCATCAAATGGTTGCTGAAACTTTTGGTCTCGAATGAAATCTTCATCCACATTTGGGGCACCATCGAGATGTGTAATTACTCTGGATCTCATTTGGAGGTAGTCTGGACGGTAAACGCCCATCTGAACTAATGCGGCTCCAACGCCAGGAAGTGATAAGTGTGTATCATGAATATTCAAATCCTTTCTGCGTCTAGAAAGTCGGCGAACCTCTGAAAATCCCATTAGTAACGATTCCATTAGATTGGAATTTGCCTCACTACTGTACAGTTTTTCTAGACGATCTACAGTCAGGAATAATTTCATGTTGATTCCGTGTTCCATTAAAAGCTCAATAAATTCTAGCCTGTTGCAAACAAGTGCTTCCATCATGGCCGTCTCCAAATGATCTACAAATATGTTATTTTGCCGTGTTCAAAATAAATTTTACAGTTTGAAAATTTTGAAGTTATTACTTAGGACAGTGGTCTGATGATAAAATTACCTCTACTCCATTCTCGGCCATATATGAAAACTTCATTTTGTGCCAAGTCAACTCTATCCCAAACCATAGCGAGTGCGAGTTGCTGCAAATAAAATTCCGTTATTTAGTGGCAATTGTTGGCATGATTAAAATCTTCAATAATTAAAAAGATAACAGAACTATCCACTATATCAAGCTTATTGTCATACTTCTAAAGGCGACCTATGCTGATTCCGAAAGATGGATGCTAGTATAACCGTGTCAAATTCTTCCTCATTAGCATTGTTTCCATTGTAGACTGTGATCTATCAGTTATTAAATTAAAGTTTTATACATTTGCGTGTTCCTACTTGCTAAAATTATACATGGTTGGATGACTAGAAATCTATTACAAACCAAAATCTTTCTTTGGTAGATCTGCTTCAATTCCTGAAAAACTTCTGAGGATGCTAGAGCACCTATTTGAAATATTCTGTCGATTCTGGACATTACTTCGTCGTAGCTAGTTTGCATCTCATGTACAGATGTAAAACGTGAAAGCATCCATGCCACCAAATCCGTAATTTTTCCAGATCCAGCAAAGAGTATAATTGGTATTGGTGGATCGTCATACAAGTATTCACTGATTAGTCTCAGTGTATGACCTCCACCTTCCAAAATAATGGCAACCACTGGTATACTACAATGACCACAATTTCCACCTGTCCCATAAAAAGAATCTGCTTTCAGACATATTTACAATTTAGTATTATGCAAGCGTGGGTGGTAGTGGTAAAAATAACTGACTTTGACTTATGGGGTAAGTGCAAATGCATTTTTCCAGCTTTCTCCGAAGAAACGTCTCTCCGCCAAACCTTCCAATACTTCCATTATCAACAAGTAGAAAATTGGAATGCCTCGGGTTTAAATGAATCATACTAGAATTATGAATTTCTAGAGGACTGTACACTCTATCTTTATTCCGGCCAATTAATTCATTTCGATGTTCACACATTCCCCACTAAAAGTTCATAAAAAGTTTAATTTAATCCATCAACAATATAGACAACTCTTAATTAACATTTATTAAAAGAACATACTGGAGCTATTCCAATTGAAACAACATGTTTATGTTTGGAGCCTCCAAACCACCTATGATTCAATGCATTTCCTAAATGCTTCGAAACTCCAGAGTTTAGACCGCTAGAAATTACCCATGCGGAAGTGGTGTGAGCGATTTTTTGCATGCCAGTTTGAAAGATTTTTCCAAGCCGAGTTGGAAGATCAAAATTCAAACTGCCACCATGCACAGTAACAACCAGTTTTGGAAGTGGGAGTCCCCAGACGTATCTCTAATTTTTAGCACAATGTTTCAATGAAAATTAGGTAATAAAGCAAAGATATATAGTTTCAATTAATTACATTTTTTAAACTAATTCTTTTTACCAACATATGCATAACCAGTTCAGGATTAGTGTCATAACATAATCTGGCATACTGTCAAAAAGAAAAATTATTTGATAAGCTAATTCATTTATCAATGACACATATAAAATAATCTAATTCCACAACAAATTTACGTGGGCCTTGTTTGGGTGGTGCTCTCCCTCGAACAAGATTGTTCCGTAGGCGTCTGTTGGAAACTTTTTTGAATGAATTAATGGCGACCACTTCTCCGCACGATGGTTGAATTTGACAAAGTCACCATGATCTATCTAAGAGCATGGGTACATAATTAATATTTAATTTTTTATGCGGATGAAGTAGTAATTGCGGTAGGGTAAATTTGATTTTACTTTGCGTCTGCCACATTGACATAATGTGGGATCATGAGGCATTGAAATGAATGTGCTGCATTCTCTTTTATTCACATTCAAGGCAATCCATTTAGGTGGAAGCTTCAAGGAATAATTAAATCATGCTTTTAATGTATCAAAATTTAATTTTGACAATTACTTCACGATTTAATGCATGTACAATGTACAATAATGTTATTACCCGAATATTTTCTTGTGCATTGTCTGACGACATCATTGAAACAATTGAAGTGAAGGAACTGATCAAAGTCAGATTAACATGTAAAGTTAAATCAGTTGATGCAAGTGCCCAGTGCCCTAAAAAGTGTTGAATGACTGATTAAGAATTGACGAAAAATGAATATTGAACGTGGTATGAATTATGTTCACTAATTACTATAAAAGGTTTCTTTAATTTTTACTTTTGCACAGGTAAATCAATGTTTCCTGTGACGATTTTATTAATCACTTGCTTACATTATGGTAGGCCGTTACATTTTCAAAATCATAATTGTCAAATCAAAAATTGTCAAATTTTTGACAATTTGGAGCTTTCAATTCTGAAAACAACCATATTGTCAAAAGTATAGTCGACATTGTCAAAACAAAAAATTCAACCACCGCTGCTTGGGACTTGACATTTTTTGTGCCTTGCATAACACTATTATTAGGATTTTTATGTAAAACAGGAAATCAGGACAAAATATTTTACGAGATTTATTTTGTAATTATTAATTAAGAATCGTTTATACAAGGAAAGCAAATAGTATCGTACAGTTGTTGAGTATCCGAGTACTTCTGGCACTTAATATCTTCAACAGGTTTAATAAATTTGGTTTACCGTTTTTTAAAATTACCAACTCTGGTTACACTTGTTATATAAAACTTGAAAAAGTGATGCAACATATTACTTGTGTGGCAGTAGAAACTATTGAATGCATATATGATTTGAAAGAAGGTTACAAGGATTATTGAAGATCATTATTAAACCCTAATGAAGCGCATAAGCAATTCTCCACCAAATCATGACGAGTTGAGAGCAATTTTGGATTGCATTCTGAGATACTTATGATAGCAAAAATTGGAACATTAACTCTTATCTGCATACGAATTTGTTTTATCTTAAATAAAGGCTTTATATTTCATTAATGGAGCTTCAAACATGGATACCTGATGTTTGTAAAACTACACCCCAAATGTCTGAGAATAATGATATGAATTCAAGACTCAATCCTTAAGCATTCTTAGCACAATCCTTACTTAAACGTATTCAAGACCTTTTCTTTACGCTAAATCTATAAAATTTTGAGTAGGATTTACGATAAGGATTGAAGTCCTGAATAAGCTTATTCAAGACAAAATCCTTATTTTTGTGCTTAGAAATTTAACACTACAAATAAGGACTACTCTGGACCAGTCCTTAACTTATTTTAGCTAGTAAAATAAGTAGCAAAATTTAACTTTCAGTGAAACTTGGTGAACATAAGTGCAATTAAATTAAACATTAAACTAATTCAATTAATTTTTGGAAAAAAACTTTAACAGCTGTCACTAATGCTGCTGCCAGTCATCTGTTTCATGCATTCTTATGAAACATGAAAAATCATAGAATACATTGAATGACTTTTGTCGGAGTAAGAAATCCAACAGTTTTCTATATCTTGTCAAAATGAAAAATTCGACAGTAATGACCGTAATTTAACATTTAAAGAAGTGAACTTTAATTAAATTGCTCTCAATGAAATGTGTTGGTAAAATTATTTCAGTATGTACTGTACAGTAATTGATTTAAAAAAATTACAACCATGCACGCTCTGATGGCATGATATCGCTGGTTTTTATGCCAAGTCAGTAGATTTACTGAGTGAGTAGAGTGAAGGGAAGTGTGTAAACAAGCAGTACTAAGCATGGACCTACTCAAAGGAGACAGCGAATCCATTAAAATTGAGAAGGAAGAAGAGTTATGGCTTTGGAACAAATAGATAGCTTTGAGATAGCCCGAATACATTGCATTGGTATTACCCAAATACATAGCTTCGGTATTTCCCGAATACATTACATTGGTATACCCCGAATACCCCGAGTTGTATAGCAAAAATACATTACGTGTGTATTGCATAGTTGGTATACAAAAACTAAGCAGGCCTCATACTACGCTCCTAGTCTCAGGTCGCCCCAATCATTGAAAAATTAAAGATCGAGACTACAAAATAAGGATGGCTAAGATCCTTATTTAATTTCTCCTGAATTCGTCTTAGATCTCAAACTATAAAATCCTTAAATCTTAATCTAAGCAAGCAAAAAAGCTTTGAATACGGGCCAATATGTTTAGTGAATAGGATTGCAGCTCTCTAGATGTGTGATGGTTAACATTGAACTATTTTTATTATGAATTATTGGTACAAGTTTTAGTAACTAACCATATTTCGAATTTGACAATGTCGACTATGGTTTTGACAATTGCGACGCACGAGTTTTGACAATTACGACCAAAATTTGGACAATTCGGTTTTAGACAATCTAACGTAGAATCATTTAAACAGTATTTTGCAATTTAATAAAAAACCAGTGACGCACAAAATGTTACTTCGTTACTTGTATACACCGTTTTCACAATACATTTCGTAATTCAAAATACACAGTTTTTAGGACTACATGTATGTACCTGAGTAATCCCTTTGAGAATTGAAGTTCATACAAAGAGCTTCGGTCATACAAAGTTCATACAAAGAAAATCCTACAAACGCCTATAGGATTTTATTGCTAACTATAAGAAAACGTTAAATCAAACGTTTCTATACAAAAATTATCTTCTTATGTCAATCTTAACTTGGCAGCAGTAGTGCGTGGATATTTATGAACTTATGAAATGAAGGAATTACGGTTGGCTACTTTTTGTATATATTTATGCACAAAAATGGTTATTTTATGCATATCCAAATGCAAGCAAGCACACTTTTCAAAAGCGAAACCGTTTCCCAGATACGATGCTGCCTACATTTTTGTGAGATTAGATTAGATTTGAAAATATAAGACCGTGAAAAAAGTAAAAGTTGCACTTAGTCGCACAGCAAACATTACCTTTATGTTGTACATTGTATGCTTTACATTCCATGTACGGATAGGCACTTCTACTTTCTTGGAAAACCATGAAGAAAGGATAAAATTTGCTGAAGTGTGAATGAATGCAGCATAGATCACCACCCCGTACATACTATAAAGCACTTCATCTTTCCTGCGTTCTTTTTATTGCATTTTTGTTGCGAACGTCATCAAAAACGATTTTCAAAAACGATATTTACGAACCTTCTTTTCTCACATGATTATGTTTCATTTTCATTGTTACTCACTCATGTACATGTGCAGTATGCACGAAAAAAGGATTTATTTCTAAAAGTGTTATAGTAAAGCCAACTTACCTGTACAAATATATGTAAATAGTCTATAATACGATGTAATCTCTCTTTTAGCCCTCCACTTACTTCAGCGTACAGAGATAAAAGAAAATGTTAAAAAGTCTATAAGCCTTATTGCTTTCGAAGAAGTACAAACACTTGCACACTAACACTGTACACACATCTTAAAGCACGATTTTGCATAGTTGTTCCGTATTATTTTTAATAACATCATTAAAACTTATGCAGAACTTGTAATAGTTATGCTTTATTTAAATGGACGTTATTTTGTATTGTGCTCAAGTTTGCAAAATAATACCAAGAATTATTGTGTACAAAACAGTACATCAACATAGTAGCCCAAATTTGAATGTATGGTTTCATTCAACCTTGATGTCATTGTGTTTTGATACAATGTGAAAAAATGAACCACACAGTAATTCTTATGCTGTACACAATAATATCGTTGTATGTAATAATGAAGTTTCAGTTAAGTATGCATTATACACTGGAAATACAGTGTTTAGCACAAAATATTTTTCCAGTAAAATGGTTTCTTAAATAACTATCAGAAAAATACGTATGTACATATTTCTCTGTAATTAATTAGTTCTTAAATAATACAAAAAATCTGCAAAGCAAAATGATTTTACATCTTATTCAAAAAATAACTCGAATGGCAAATATTTCTTTAGTTAAAGTATTCAGAAAAATATTTTTTATTTAATACCATATATTCTTAAATCAATACATTACGTTATATGAATTTTATACGAGCTCTCTATGTATTACATTAACCATCGTTTTTTAACCATATTTCATCAATAAGTTATAAGAAATTCATTTTTCTATTCATGTATTCAGAAATATGTGCCCAATTTGTAAACTTCTGAGGAATATAGAAGCTCACAACCCATGAATATGTATGTTTCTTCGAGAAACATAAAGCTTCGTCTCAAAACGTTTTTTTGTCGGAACATCAACTGAATAAAACCGTATTATGTATTAAATCTTTGGTGAAATTCTATACTCATACTAAACTTTCCATGTGATGTGTACAATGCCTTACAACCAAGTAAGTTATACAATTTCCTGTATAAACTGAATTGGCCAATAGGGCTTGTATATTGTCAAAAAATACTTTCTCCATATACATAGTTCCGTCCGACAACCAGCGATAAGTGCTCCAAGTGGACTATCACACAATAAACCTAAAAAAAGCCAAGTCAGGAAATGACGAAATGTGCGTAATATCAATGAGTAGTTACATGATTAAATTCGTTATCAGTCAGCATGCATGCACGTGAATTTTCCTATTTCATTATAAAGCATTTCTCAACCTACCAAAGTAAAAAGTACTGTGTATGTATATCGGTGTAAAAACAGCACAGTGCACAAACCCTTACAGAATGAGATGGTGGTATTGGTGATAGTTCTCGTACAAAATACGAACTAAATTGTACGTGTAATGAACTAGTACTACTAGCCTGGCATCATGAAAAATTCGGACCGCATGTCTGCGTAACAGTTCTTGTTTGTCTTTCACCGTGACTTTCAGAGTGAGATGCTTGACACGACACGTAACAGATACCAAGATCAGAACATGATCACCGGATCACCAACAAAAAACAACTTTTAGATATACTCGAATTTTCCAAACAGGATAAACATTCAAGCCGAAAAACCTAACCGAAGGGAAAAAACAATGGCTCTGGTCTTTTTTATACTGGCCGTTCGATTGCCATAAAGAAACTTGAGTTAACGCGTACATACATGCATAGTGCAATACTGTCTGGCTTAACATAAAACATGATATGAGCATGGAGCATGAAAACAGCATACTCACATCTTTCTCCGTTCCACCCGCATATAATTATAAAGCCTGTGATACAATCAGGTCAAAAAGAACGTTAAATGTGCGTAAGAACATTTATATTAGTGTGCCATGAGCATGCAATCACTATAAACAGTCCTTTTCCTTAATAGAAGATGGATATTATTTACGAGAGAACTTGACGATCTGACCCTGTCGGAAAACGAAGCGCGACATAAAAGATGAGAAAGAAAAGCTCGTTTTGTTCGCATGACTTGTACAAGTACCATCATCATAGCCTACTTAAGTTACAACAACAGCTACCAGAAATGATCAATTCCTTTTGCTGTCATTTCCCTCACTTCATTGCTGGAAAAGCGTTTTTGTAACAAGTACAGACTTGTGTGAAATTGCATCTTGTTTTAAAATGTACTTCAGTTAAGAAGAGAGTGCTAAATAAGCGAAATAGTTTGGGGGAGGGGAGTGAATGAAGGACACAAAAGTAGCAGTAGTATTATGACAATGATGAAGTTTTTGGAAATGAGAAATACTCCCTTTTATAGAAATTATTCGCCGGTTTCACCGAATATTATGTGAAAGCTAGTCCACGTTTGTGAAACAATAAGAATGTGTTGCTTTCATGATGCAGCATATTTTATAAATATGTATGTAAGCATGTCTGGAGAAAGTCTGACTGAATAGCTCTTTTTAATGCAAGACACGAGTCAGTAACTAATACACTTGAAAATATTGCAGTGAAGTGTAAGTTACGTTCGATGAAGGAAATGGCTTATTAAAATATTTTGTGAAAAGAAGGCGGAAAGAGACTAGAATAGGCAGCAGCTTGGTATCAATCAAGACATTATGTAATAGTACATAAATGTCATATTATACACACATATAATATGTGTGATGTATCTAAACCGTATAGACGTCTTATCATATAATCATGTGCATACAAAACTACAAATTTTTTACAGCTTTTCTTTTTGATTATTATTGTGATCACAGCACAAATACTGCTGGTTTTGCCTTGAAATTGAAAAAAACTCCAATATACTATAAATACATAAATATATCTGTATTTTCCTTGTTCGCTATTATAAAAGTTACATGTTCGCATTTTATAGGTATTTTTTCCCCCTCGTATACATGAATATAAATATATTGAGTAGTAAGATATGATACATGTTATAACTTGGAGTTCATAAATTCGTCAATAGTATACATATTCAAAATGATATAAAAGTTGACTTGATTAGAAGTTTTAGCTAAAAAAATCAATATATGAGAAACCATAAACAAAACTATTTTTTACTACAGTTGGGACATTTTAGGTTACACGGCGGAAGCCGAAATGACTTTTTTAAGATTTTTATTTTATATGTAAAAAATGTGTATGGGCCAAAGGTTTCTAAACTACGATGTGATATGATCTAAAACTATATATGTTATATAATGCACCTAATATTCTTAATGTATATATTTGTGTATAGTTTATAGAAAGAAGTAAAATTGGATATAAATAAAATAGTTTTTCTTTCTGGTTTTACCGGAGGTAATAAAAATGAAACATGATTGTCAAGTTCAGAAAAAAAGATGAAATGATAAAACACAGTAGTTAACATTGATTCCTGTCCTACTTCAACATTACGCATAGCGTTGCAGCTATTTTTAGTTTGTTTGTCTGTGCTACATTAAATTTACCCTACATATTCCATATTCATGTATTTTGTGATGTGTCTTCAATCCCATTGTGATATATCACAAAAACCTTTAAAATAGTTCTGGAATACTGGATGTGAGATGACATGTAAATATTTCTGTTTATGCGTAGTATTCCAATGTAAATGAATGATGTATGAAGGGCATAAGTAAGTTTTGAAAAAAAACCTCGAGATATCTGGATAGCGATTATATAGTGGAGTTACCTAAAAACTTTTTGAAGGCCACACTGCAAACCACTCTTAAGTACTTTAGGGTATGTATTGTTTTGCCTTTTTACGCATCGAATTCAAAGTTGACCTGCGGAGTCTCAATGCTACATGTTATGTGTGTCGCGTCGAGAATCTCAGCAAGTCAGTTAAAAATTAATCTAAAAGTCAATATTCTTCCTTGTGACTTGCATGCCTATGCCTAGTGTACGTTTTTCCATTATAAATTTGTATGCATGATGAATTTTCGAAACAATGTATATTTGCGAGAGAAAGTTTATGTTGGCATCAGAGCAGTTTAAAATTTCTTTGCCAAATGCGCCACTCGAGCTAGACGAGCAATTTCAAAAGAAATCCTATGTATTGTTTAGGTTTTGTGAAAACGTATGAGCAGACCACCAACGTAAACTTAATATTTAGCTTTCACCAGTTTACTACAGTTTAAAAATCCCATCACAGCCTCATAACTCCCAAAAAAATTGGCCCCCATACTTTTGAATTTGGTAGATTTCTTTCTTGTGATCGAATTTTATAGGCGATGTGATCCGATGCAATGTGCGATAAACTGTTTTTCCAAAACAATGCGCTTCTTTCACTACAAGTCATGCAGGTCGACGTTCCCAAACAAACGAGGTGGTTCATGGAATGAAGCCAAAAAGACGAACAAAATACTTGTCGTTTTTGATTTGTCACGATTTCTTTAATAGCTTATAGTCAAACACTCACAATGGAGAAAATTTCCATGTAAAAACTTATAGAGAAAAAAGTTGTTTGTTTTAGTTAGATGTTAATATAAGAGATTGGGAATTCAGGTAAACTTGTAAAATAAATCTTTTTAAGTTCATTTGTCAAGGTGTTCTCGCCAGTCACGAAAACAAAAACAAACTTTAAGTTTTCTTCGATGTTCATGTCATTTTTTATTTATGATACTTTCTCCAAAACCTCATTTCCCTTTGTATGTATCTCGCCTTGAATAATTGTACTTGATATTGATGCAAATATGTCTAAAATATTGTTTTCCTCCAGTTTTTATGATGCTAAAAAAACTGTTTACGTTATTGTCCCATTTGCTCCCACACATTTCTAGTGCTTCATATAATCATCAGTGCAAAAAAGATATCATGTGTAAGTACATGTTTAAATCATTCTATTAAAATTTATACGATATTTATCATAACTTGTGCTTGGCCCAGGTAAAAAGAGCACATGTTGTTGTTCATATAAATCTCGAAAGTAATTATTTGTGAAACTCAATTTTGTCGATTAGGACTTTGGACTACGTAAAAAAGTAAAAGAGACACAATATATCGTAATATTTTCGGCTTTGTTCTTTGTTAGGTTCCTGCGTAGTTGGAGATTGGTTCTGGGTACAATACATTAAAAACAATTCACTGAATATATGTATGTGAATTAAGTATTATGTTCACTAACTCTAAGTCTGTGAATAAAACAATTCGTGGAAACAAAGAAACAATATGCTATAGCGTCATAATGTGCAATCTCGGAACGAGTGATGGGGAAAGAACGAGCATTGAACTTATAAAAGATTAATTTATTTGTTGGTTCTTCTATAGAACTACATCAAGGAAATACGCATGTTACTGAATTGTAAAAAAGTGCAAGTGAATGACCGTTTGTGACGAACCCATCCCACATTGGGAAGATTTTACATTTTGCTATTATATATATCCTTGTTTCAAGTACACCTAACTTGACAGGTGAGAGTGAAAGTTTCAAGATGAATTTATTTTTTTACTTTTCTCTGAAGGGCAATGACATACATAGCATGCAAGTCATTCTAGGATAAGAACTGAAGTCACAAACCCCAAAGTGAGATACATATGTGCATTTTTTATATTTAAGGTACGGAAAAAAGTAAGAAAGTTGAAAAACTTGAGAAAGTAGCAATTGACAAAGTTGATGGCTCCATTGATGAGGCAACTTGTAAATGTATTATATTTACATTTGATGTTAAAGACCTTTCATTTTTTTTACAAAAATACATGAAAATCCATAAGAAAAATCTAGTAGAAAGCAGACGTAAGTAAATTGTATTATTTTTTTGCAAAGTTTATTTCTCCAAGAAATATTATTTCCTAATTGGCTTGTTAAGACCAAACATATTGCGATTTAGAGGAAGTCATGGTTCAGTTTTGTCAAATGTGTAAAAAATTATACGAAAAATCTAATTAATGTTAGTATACTTTGCATTTTACCAATTTATTTGTTTACAAGTGGGAGTGTTTTGTCGTAAGCTTAACGCTTAATTAGTTGTTTATTACGCTATTAATGCATATTATATACATACACTACTTTCGCAGTGTCACTAACCTGTTGACGATGACGACACATCACATGACAGGGAACACAGGAAAGATCACTGGTATCGTATCAACAGCATCAATAGATGCGTAGTAAGTTTGATCCTCTCTACACAACAGCCTAAGTTTCCACAAAGTCTAAAAATAAATGCAAAATAAATAGCATTAACATGAAAAATGGATTTACGATGTATGCGGAAGTAAAAATAGCATTCCACATATAAAATGCAGCATAAAAGGTTAAATAATGTGCATTTGTCTTACATATGAATGTATGAGACATATGTACCAATAAATAAACGAAAATATAAATATATGTACACACATATAGTAAAGTCAACGTTTTGGGAGGTCATAATGTATGTATTTCATATTAAAATATGTTTCATCAACAGCTATTTTGAAATGTTGAAAAATACATTTAACAAACGTCTCTTTAATAGACTATACTCACTGGTAAACCAAATTGTCCCACAAAATAATGGATTACGTGGAAGTAAACTAAAGTAGTGAAAGCGACAGTATACCAGGAAAAAGTATTGTCCGGACTATGTTTCACAGACCACAATGCTGATTTGCATAATGCTCTAGAGGATTTCCTACTTATTATTAATGAAATAAAAAAGCCAGAGTCCAAGAATTTGCTCTTGTCTACCACAGCAAATCATCTTACAAACTTCTTATATGACATGGTACCCAAATAAGAAAATCATTGAGTGGGTTCTTTACACTCACTCACTGCGTATAGATTTCATTCATGTAATTGTCCCTTCGAAAGAAGTTTATATTGAATTGCTAGAAACTCTCAATAAAAATACCGTCATTCTGTAGGTTACGCAAGGACGTAGGCTCTCGAAGGAATATCTTTAGCCGAAAATGCAATTTAATGTGTAATGGATATAAAGAGATTTCTCTAACTTTCTAAACATTTTCATGTAAACAGTTAGCAAATACTATAATCTCTAGACACACATGCTGACAGTCAATTCCGAGCATGTTCGTTTTTTGTACTTTCTGGAGCATCTAAAAAAATGCATTGCGTAAAATATTCTATACTCATTTCTTTTCTAGAACGTAGTCTATTTAAAGTCGTGTCGCGTAACTGTTTTGACCTCGGATATGAAGAAATGAGTTGAAATTATTCATTGTTACAATAAGTGTTTGTAGTCAGTTTACAAAAAGCTATTGCCATCATTTTTTTCCACTGGTATACTTTTTTTTGGAAAGAAAATAAGATCAATTTAGCTGCATGAACAGTGAACTGAAGCGTTTTCTCATTTAATAACTCAGGCAATGTACGATGATGTTATGATGATGGTTTTCGAAAATGTAGGACGCACATAAACATGAAAATTATGTTATTTCATCATCACTGTGTATTATAGCCAGTTGCCACATTATATCATTCAAGTATTATTGTGTTGTACCCTGTTTTTGTTGATGGTACTATTGTGTTGATGCTGTCACTCTTCTCAACACACAAAACTGTTCCCCGTGTGGAGTGTATGCATTCTGGACGGGATGAACGTGTGGCGAAAATTGAGACAAAGTGAAAATGATGCAGACCAACTACTTTTTCCGAGTAAAGCTCATAGAAAATGGCTAAGGCTTCTATTTTATGTACATAATATCAAGTCAAGACTATTGTGAATGGAGAAATATACTAGCTTTTACACTGGAACTAACCAGTATAGTCGAAAAACTCGCCACTTAAATTGTCAGAGAAATGGAAAATAGTATATGTATCTTCATGTTTGGCAATCCAATTCAATTGGCCGCATTTTCATCGTTACCGTTTCGTCTCTGTGGAACAATAAGATTATCGGGAATTGGAAACTAGCTTATTTGTTCATTTTAAGACTGCACGAGAGCGAAAATAGACATATAAATGGAATCCTTTCCATTTTTACTATTCGAACATGAACAAAGTAAACAGTGTATATGTATGGCTTTCGTTAATGGATTGACCTCTGAAAATTTATATACATATTTTTTATCATTCGTTGGCAATTTGTGAAACATTCGAAGCTTTCAAATGAAATGCTTGTGAATCAATACTCTTGAATAAACTAAATGTAATGAATGTTACTTGCGGATATCTCAAAATAGTCGCGAAATCTATATGTCAAAGTTGTACAATCAACCACAATAAAAGTGTCAACACTTTAATAAAAATGTGTAGTCTTGTACTTCTGTTGGGTCGCAAGTCGCGACATTGATATTTCCACAATGATTTAAAATCTTCCCTGACGTCTGTCAATGGTACTCTTTTCAAAATAACCAAAAAATCTGAATGTGCAAAAAAACATCCATTTTATATTTATTTATTGCAAGACCAAATTGTATTTAGCTTCGATTTTTTGGTATAGTCCCATTTTTTGGAAGATTTTCGATGCATGCAATTTTGTGCGTGATACCACTACAAAGTAGCTAATATCATGTTTCAAATTACACACTCAGCAATACAACAACCACAAAGCAGTTTGTACAGTATAGGCCATAGGCTAAGTATATAAAGGAAAAGGAAAACAAGTTAAGAATCACGACATGAACACATGCATTTATATATCTTTTACGTATTGGTTTTATATTATAAATCTGAGAAAACGGTTTGACAGTTTACAGATTCTCACACTCAACGATTTAATAAAAAAATCAGGCTGATACCTTTTGTAGACCACACGCTGCATTTAAATGTAAACGCGTTATTTATACCCGCGTGTCATGTCGCCAGTGAAAAGGAAACGAAGAAAGAATTGGATAATCCGCTCAAAAAATGTCTCCCCAGCAAGATTTCTTTTCATATATGATACCTTAGTTGTTTAAAAGTTTCCTTTTTGCGAAAATAGACGTACTATCAAACCGATCACTTCAGCAACCTTCCGATATCAGGGGACATGTGGGGCTAGCCCTGGCCCTGTAGGAACTTGTTTTGTACATGTTCCTATGTGTATTTCGTCTGGTCTGACTCAGTTTCCTTTTTTATGTTGAAGATTAAGCTGGAAAAAAATTGTTGTTCTCACGCCCAAGTCCCCTTTGGCATGATATGATGACGTGATCTATAAAGAATGCACCAACCAAAGCTATTCGGCGATAGAAATAGTACATTCTTCCATCACACTAAAACAGGGCATCTATCCCATCGTAAAAAAGCGATTCGCTTGACAGTATACTATCCTTATACTACGCTGTTCATGTCCTGTGGTGTTTATTCCGTACTGCTGACCCAAATATATCGGATTCAAGAGATATTATCAAATTCCATTTTCTTTTCTCACAGCTCAGATCACTCTTTTCGTTTCAGGCAACCAAAAAAAAAACGCGATGCAACAGAAGAAGAAAAATAACATGTTATATGGTCTGGTCTACCATATACAAAAGACCATACCACGTGTTTGTGTTTTCCTGTAGCCACTAAGCTTCATCCCAGACTACTAACACAGTTTTTTTAGGAACGGATGGATTCAATTCAAATTCAGGACCAGAGAGACTCACCACTGCCTAGAACGAAAATACGGTCTATATTCCAAACATTTCCATTCCAAAACTATCCCTTTTGCATGGATTCATTTTGGCAGTTACGTTTCACTTTAATTTTATATGCTTATCTTGAAAGTGACCCAAAGCTTTGAGGAAACGCCATTGTCTTGTCTTTACGATGACAAGACGAGGAGATAGAAAGCTAAGAAATGATACAGAACGAATGTTCATAGTTTATATTTGTTTGTGTGCATGTTTCGCCAAAGCTATTTATACATTCGTTTTGTTGTGCTGAACTGAAACCTTTTTTATTTTCTGGAAAAAAAGTATTTATGTACGAAACTAAAACAGATAATGCAGAGATATGAGATAATGGTACTGCAAAAAGTTGACATTGCATTTAGACCAAGACCCGTCCTCAACCGTAATTTCGTTTTTAAGGAATGAAATGAAGGAAAAATTGGACTGGGGATGATGTGTGCCTAAAAGTAACATTTATATCTTTACGGAGTGATGTGGTAGCTGTCTCGTAACGTACCTACCCAAATGACGGTTTTTATGCACGTAACATGCCCAAAAAAACATTATCGCTGGTGGTGAAAGTTTATGAAAGGATAAAGTAACTACAGAAGATTGGCTCCATCAAAGATTTCGGTTTTTGTATTACATTCGGCCTGATAAAAATTGCCCGTGTATTACATCACAATGTATCCGCTCCGCACTATATACATGCAGTGATTGTAGTTTAAATATATAGGTATTTATCTAATAAAAACACTAGAATATACACATGTAGTATAAGTGCCGTATCAATATCAATATCGAAATGCATGTTGGGGCTGACTGCGACAACATACAAATAATGACCCTGAGAGGAGTATGCACCGGTTATCTTGTATGTTTCTTTTTCTTCTTGATCACATTTTCGGTGATTAATGGGAACAGATAAAAGACACGCAATTCAGCCGTGTTGGTAACTCATTAAGTAAATACACAAACACTGTTCTCATGCCAAGTGAAATGCGAAAGACTTCACTTAGATTCAATTGACCTTCTCCAATTTTTGTGTTGTCGTTCACAAGGACTCTTATTACATATAGAACCATCTTCTACGATTCTATTCTATTGGGTATACAAAAATATGAGTTTTATATTTTACTTAAATGAAACGCTTTGCTTTCGAATTCAAAATTGCTACACTTGATAGAGACTTTTAAGTCCGATATTTTTTTGACATTTATATGGCAGCGCGATCCGTTCTATGTGTACATGTCGTAGATATATGTTCTATCGCTTTATACGACATACGTCCTTGAGACATTTTTATATTGCTCTTCTATCATCTATACAGCTTTACTTGAATGTAGTAGAGAAGATTCTGTCTTTATGCTTTTAAACTAATGTTCTAGTTCAAAAAGCCATTAATTATTGTAGCGAGTTGTTGTAAATTATACAATTGAAAGAGCCAAACGTGCGTCCTTAAAGCATATATTTATTTACTCCAAAAACTTTCGATTTTTAGTATGCAGTGCTAAATTTTTCATTAAATGTGTACCTCGTACGAAAATTAAATGTTATATTTTGCGATTCAGTTTTCTTAATTATTCGCTGAAATGTTATTTGCTCTGGGAGAATAACCCCAGAAATTTTTTATTGAGAAAGACGTATCGTATCTAATAATAATTTACAAATTCATAGGAACACGTTTAGCTGATTGAAGTGCAAACTGTATTGAATATGAACTATCATAAAATTACTACTTTTTGACTTTTAATGATATTTCAAGTGAATAAATTCAAGGAATAGCCATAAAGACGTTTGAAGTTTGACGAAAGCGTAAATTTCGTTTGAAATAAGTTGGATCCTTTTTCGGAAGAAATGAAAATGAAGTGGTAAAATTATTTCTTGCGAAAAATCTGTTTCCAATCTCAAAAGATGTTGCCGTCATTGAAAAGTCGTTGCGTTGAACAAATTTCATTTCTTATGAATTTCAAATCTATGCATAGAGCCAATAGAGCGAATGTGCAGAATAAATTTACTTTGCTGTAAACGAGCAACAATATCATTAATACATCTTATTGTGAGTAAAGAAATACTGAAATGATAACTTATGACATTGTACCAAAACAACTGATAGTTTCCCTCAATTTCATGCCTCGCTTCCCTGGCTGAGTCTCGTGGTTTTTATTTTAGTTTCTAAATGAGCTACGTTATTACTGAGCTTTTCCCAAGAGGATAAATTGATGACGTAAAAATAAATTTTATAATTTGATGGAAATTTCCACGTTTGACATAATGAATTCCTTTTATCAGTTACCGTACATGTAAAAGAGGAGGTTTACTTTTACTTACTTTCATTATATTTTCTGTAACTCGTGAATGCACTATTCCATTAATTAACAATTTGGTTTTTGTGGTTTCGTCAATTTGGATGGTATTGTTTAGGATATATTTTCATACGAAGAGGACTAATAATTTACGAAATACATAAAAAATAAAAAATCACGTTCCAATAAAATACACTGTTTACCTTAGTGGTTCAGTGCGTTGATATCATTGGATGCTAAAAATTCCTTCCAACTTTTCGCTGTACATAACGTAACGAGAAAACTTGTTTTGATAAAAGTGGACGGACGGTGGAATGAAAGGGTTATTTTCGCTCAAAGAACGGTTTTTGTTTTTGAACGTTATAAAATATAAAATTATACGGAATCTCAACATAGTTATATATTTACCTCTCTCTGCATTTAATTGGCAAATGGTAGGTATTCCCTTCATTTAAAATATGATGAAAAGGAGAGAAGTTGGCAAGAGGCAGTACAACAACTGGTGACAACGAAGTTATTTCGCTCACTTAAGTTTCCTCAAAAAAAATCTTGCGCAGTGTGCTGTGCTTGCTGTGGTTGATGCCGTGAAACAAGTAAGCGGAGAATGTCACATTTTGTCACACGCATCGTTACTCTTCACAGACGATCCTTGTTATTAATGATTCACTGCCTCAATTATTGTAACTCATGTTGATGTCTTGTGCGGATATTATTGCGGGAAGGGTGGCTTATTATGAATGTTTCGTATGGCAAATATGCGGTTAACTCTTTCTTTTCATTCAACTTCATGCACTTACACGCATACGACATACAAGCATATCCGACCAAACCGAAACCACTATAAAATTTGACATCACAGAGAAGAGAGAGAGAGAGAGGTGAACACGTCATATATCATTTTCAACGGGGGAACTCGAACATACTTCTACATAAACTGTCCCTCTGAAGAAATTTTGACACCCGATATCATTAAACCAGATCATTCACGCCGGCGAGTAGCGAAAAATAAGATTTCCACGTGCATAAGAAAAGATACGGGTATATTTTTGTAAAAACATATACATTTCTATTTTGTAAAGTTACCTGAATCATTATACATTTGTATATACATGTGTGCTACCAACCACATTATTATAAGAATGATAATAAAATTGATATAAAAATAATAATGAAGCGTGAATGACGAGGTAATATTTAATATAACTTTGACACATTCTATCTGTGTCTTTAAGTTTAGCTCGCTCTTTTTCTACATCGATTTAACATGATTTCTTGCTCCGGAGAATCATTAAATGCTGCCATTTACAAGGTTCATACATACATGTGCTTTTTTTGCTTTTAGTAAATATGGTACAGTATTCGTTTGTGGCTGTTGTATTGCTCGCCTATTTCTTCCCACACAAAAGGGAAAAGAGAAAAGAAAAGCGACTTTCTTCAATGACGTCGTTTCTCAATAACTATAATGATGTCACATCAACAGGCGTACATTAAATTACAAAAAGAAGTTTATCTTCAATGTGCATGTCAAACCATACCTCACCTCTCGATTTTTAGTGAAAAACTTTTTATGCAAAACTTTTTCATTGTCAACTCAAACCTTTCTCCTTTTTTATCCGTACAAAGACGATCGCTCATAATGACTTTCCCATCATTTTTTTGTCTTCACATTCTCCGGAATTTATGAATGTAACGCAACGTACATTACTTTGCTGCTTGCGATAGTTGCGGTGCAAAAATTTATGCAATTATTATAACATCGACTCAAGTTGAGAAAAAAAACTTATCTGCTCAAAGTGCTCTTCACTTCAATGTCAACAAGATGCCTATATTTTTATCCTCGTCATACACGATGGTAGTAGGTAGGCACGCATTTAAAATTGCATATATACATACATCAATTGTAGGAATGGGAATGTATAACGTTGTAAGTTTTCTCATTCAATGCTTCAAAGTCCATGTAACTATTCTTCCTACATGTCTGTCATCAAAATCCACCACCACCACCATTTTCCTTGTGTCTGGGTGAAGCTGAAGCTTACCTCATGTCTGAAAACACTCCAGAGAAGAGAGAAGCCAAGTACAAACGAAAAAGATTTTTTTAGGAAGCAAAAATGTGAGATGGTGTTTGTGGTTGCTAACCATGCTGTGACTGTCACTCTACTCTGTTATCTCGAAAGATTATCCTTTTTTGCCTAGATTGTATTGCTGCGTTTTTTCATGAGCCTCCCTCCCTATTTCTGTTGTGGTGTTATGTCCACAAATAGTAAATATGCAAATGATAGGTGGTCGCCTTGCCTGACTTTCGTTCCTGAGTAAAAGACTTGCACTATCGCACATAACTTACTGCTACTGCAATAAACCTTGCTCAAAAAAGTTACAAGTTTATGTAGCCAAATTTTCATCCTTTCATAATCACACCATTTACTTAGACTTAGAACATTCAGTAAGTTCTTTGATGTGGCGAATTTGTGGTTCGGATCTACTTTAAACTTGTGGACACACAACTTCCTAATATGGTACTTTTTCAGAGACGAATGTAATGAAACAACTTCGACCATTGTACATTTACATTATACTTGTAGGATTTTTTAGCTTATTGTGGATTTTCCGATTTTTTTGCAGCATTGTTTGATGACATGATCGTTTGTTTGCATTTGTATAAATGAAGGAGGTAGTGAAAAGGGTTGAAGAGGATGGAGGTAGTGAAAACATGCAAAATTTCAACAATCTAATACAGGCGATGGTTTACATATGGAATGACTGGACTTGTGCGGATGGATGGAGCGGATCATTGTATTATTACACAATTAGAATTAGTCACGATATTTATAACGTATTCCAAGTCTATGAAGCTTAATTCCATGCCTAAATACAAGATGTATAAATTTAGGTATTAACCCGGTATTGCAAGTACAATAGATTGTACACAATAAAGTTGTAATAAAGTACCGTGTGCTTTTACAAAGTATTTTTATAGTCTCTTATTACCCCAAAATGGGCTGCGTAGTGTCTGATGACCCTAAATTTTCCAAATGTGCTGTACGAAGTGAATTAGTAGACTGGAAGCATAATACAAACGCTTCTTTGTAGCAGCAATATATTCAGTTATTTAAGCAGAAACATGATAGCACAATATGTATCATTCTTCAAAATGAGTAGACAAAAAGGCAGCACATCATGTCAAGGTAGAAAAGACTGATTGTTTAAAGTGTGTACTTAGGACTTTTGATGTTGTTTCATTCACGTATCCATCATCAATATGCTTTCCTTTTTCATTTTCCTCGCGCTGTATTCCTAAGTACTCAAAAAGTAATCCCATCGTATGATCTGGATGATGAACATTAGGGGATTTTATTTGTCGGAGGAGGCTAAAGTTATGAAAGTTTTTTTACTCCGAAATAAATGCGAAATCTATATATGTACGCAGCTAGTGAATGAATTATATGCAGATGCGTGACAAATGCTAAAAGTCTGGTGTGGAAACCCCATACGAAGAATAATAGTAGGGATCAGTTGAACATTATGTGGGTACACTAATCATATGCAAAATACATATACCACCAAGACAAAATGTTGTGTCATGCACATCCTCTACATGGTTGATGCGCAGGTAGTGGATTGGATACTAGTGCCTTCCATCATAATAATGCTCAAGGTGGATTAAAGTAAATAAGCTGAGGCCGAAATTACATCAATGTATCATTCCCGCAACGGCATTTTGCAAAAAAATGAGAAAATGATGGCAACGCAGCCTGCACTACATCTTATGCAACATTTTGCGGAATACAAGTAATGGCTCAATTTCTACTCACTTCATATAATAGAGTACATGCAAAGCAGGGGATATTTATGGAAAAAATGAAATCATGATGACAAAAGTGCCATGATATGAAATGATTGATAGGCAAATGAACTACGAAAAAAACATCACAAAATCGTTCATTCCCTAAATGATATTCTGCGCGACACCGTTCCCACGTGAGTGCTACGTTAGAATTCTCACAGTCTGACTTGATTCTGGATGTATAATTCTAGAAATATGTTTGAAGTGGACTTTTATAATCCTGTTAAAGTGATGTTAAATATTTTGAAAAATTATATACAGCGCTACTACCAAATGAGATACTCAATAACCCTTTCAATAGTACACACACATGCGTATGAACATGTGCATGCAGTTACTACGCGCAAATGGAAATAAATTGCGATTTCCTTTTCCCAGTGGCTTAGGAATTTCCTATCTAAATTAAATCTGAAGAGGGTCACCTTCAGTCGTGAGCTAAGCAAATTTTTCTTGGCCTTGCAATGATGTCATGAACCTGATACCTATCTTAAAGTGTATGTTCACATCGAAAAATAGGATGTTCGATAAGAGTTTATCCAAAAAGTCTTGAACTTAATGTACGAGATTTTTTCTACTTTCTCTTGTATTTTTTTGCAAATGAACGACTCAGCGTCACTAGATCAATTAATAAGCCCGAAAAATACTACGAGCCCACGCTTTGAAGGACATTTTTTCTTTCTGTGAATAATAAGTAGTAAGCAGTAAGCTGGCTCGTAGAGTTCTTCTGTACTCATTTTCACTTAGGTTTCTTATTTGGTGAGAATGACATGAGTGAGTATAATGTTCTTGTTTTAGTGTTCTTTGTGAGGCGAATGTTAGGAGAGAACCATTAATAAGATTCACTTTGACATTGGACGAGTGGCAAGTATCACACTGAGAATTGATGGCAGAATGATGAATTTCCTGTCTTAGAATGCAATATCCACGCTTCATCCATCCGTATTCCGTATACAATGTACACATATGCCACAAATAATTAAGCTAATTCCTTCTAGCTATTCAGAAGCATGCACATGTTCATTGGAACAAGGAGGCATGTAGCAATAAATGGGTAACTCTGACCGACCTAAAGGGCAAAGTAAAATCCATTACCAACATACTCAACAAATCAAACAAAGAATTTGTCAATTATACGTTTTTTGTATATATATCAAGTAGCTTGTTGTTCTGTTGATAGCAAAGAAATCTTGCACGATGCGCACAGGTGGAGGTGACGTATATTATTTTTTCCTGATTTACTCTTCAGATTTATCGAAGAAACAAATGGAGTGGAGTGAAATTTTTTTGCAAGTGAACAGTGAAACGCTCACGTTATTGACATTATATGGTTTTTTATTTTACTTCTGGGTATATTTATAAGCCTTATTTAAGTTAATGAGATAAGGAATCTTGATCTTAATGAAATAGCAAAAGCTATTAAGACGGCTATATTCTGTTTTGATGGAAATCAGAAGACTGGATAGAACCATATTGGCAATAAAGGGAATAAAAGGAAGTTCCCAAAAGAGGAATATTATCTCTTAGCAGTTTAGAGGTAGAGGTTGACCTTGATTTGTCTTTATGCATAGAATAAGATGAAGAAATCCAGGAATCCAGCCAGACAATAGTTGATAGTTTTATCATTCTCCTGCTATCTTCGAAACGGTTAATATATTCCACTAAATGACTCTCTTTATGTACGCATCAAGACGGGGAGAAAAAGTTGATGAGTTCATTACAACCAAACTGACTGAACATTCACTACCAAACCTAGAAAAGTAGATTCAAGATGAATAAATAAAAAAGGTTGAATAGCTATTGCCATCACATTGCGTTTTACCATTATACACGATATCTTATTCATCTCTAAAAGAATTAGTACTGGTATTAATCCATGTACGCAAAAACGCATATTTTATGAAAAGCCAAGTAAAGTAAAGATAAGGATAATGCAGTAATGCATAGTAAAACAATCTCCAATCATCAACCATGCATCCCATCGCATATATTTTGACAAAAGTTGTCGATTTCTTTAAGGTTGAATGGTTTTAGCATCCACGCTACATGTTATGGAACACATCAGGAATCAGGACAGGAGTTTTCAATTCACATGTTTTTGATCACATGTTTTGCTGTTCTGCTCTCAGAATTAATTCAACAGCTTTATATAGACTATAGACTACATATAACCATTATATTTTGCAGTGACATTTTAATAAATTTTTATTAGAAACCAAAACATAATTTCCATAAAAGCAATTAAAAGCAGACAGGAAAAGAAAGCTTTTGTCTGCCATTGAGTACACATCTATTAAAAACAAGTGCATCCTTGAGTAAATATTACGTTCGATGCTAACTCACATGATGTTTTCATACATATAATGCGTTTATGAACCAAACAAAATATGATTCAAAATTGATGAAATATAAAAGCCAGAAGATTCGCAGAAAAGTGATATTTTTGTCGTGGGTGCTTGTTTGTTTGGTAGACTAGTTTTTATGTTGTGTTGTTATTTTAACACTTGGATTGTTATACAATAAATGTCAGCAAGTTTAATAAACAAACGCGTCTCTAAAAGTAGATCCTAGTTTTTGGGTAACAATAATTTAGTAAGCGTATGATTTTTTTTCGCATCATTTGTTTTTGTAGATATTGCTATACAAGCTAAACTCTGATGGTGAATGAAATGGAAGCATGTGAACATCGTTTATATCTGTGAAACGATCATATTTTGCAAACTATGCGCTATGTAAAAATTAATTGGACACTGGTTTTGCACACATAACAAAGTGCATATTTGTGTGTGTAACAAGTTTCTCGGAAAGTGTAAGTTTAGGCTTTTCAATGTTTCACCAACTTTTCAAGCTTCGTTGGACCATACAAAGTTTACATTATATATATTATGATCCATATGTGGAAGAAGTTGATTTAAATAAAACATATTTTTGTTTACGTAATCAACTTCATTACGCACATCCCAATTTCAATTTTAACCCATACAGTTGGTGGACAGTTCAATTGTCAGCTAAGTATATTTGTTCATGCAAATTAAAACTGAAGTAAAATAACCAAGTAAGGGAAAATTTGACCGATATATTGGATAATGAGTGTAAAAGCTGAATAAAGGTAGAAAAAGTGATTTACTCTATGAAGCATACTTATAACCTGTTTTTAGAAAGAACATAAAAAGCTTATATACCAAATCGTTTATTTGAGTCAAAGGCGATAAAAACAAAAACTACATTTCCTTTTGTTTGAGCCAGCATTAATGGTGAGATTGAGATTACTGATCATATCAACAAGCATATAGTTAAATGGTTTACGTTTCAATTTATGACTTTTCTGTGCGAGCAATAGAAAATGTCAAATAAACAATAAAAATCCGTCGACAACTCCCTGAAAGGTTATGATTTGCTTTTATTTATGATGATGCATGACATTATCGTCACCTAAAGTTAACGAATACAAATGAGCCTAACCTATAACCTGTTGAGCCTAAAAATTTATAATTATGACTTATTTCCAATAACTATAGGCTTTTCTTTCTAAATGGTTTGCATTTTAACCCGGAACTTGGTAATAACTGAGTAAGCAAAAGCCACAATAAAATTGAATGAACAAAAGTATTCCCAATCAACTTGCTATTATTTTATATAGAAAATGTCGCATAATAATGCAAAAGAAAAGGAGAAAACACTTCTTTTTTGCTCCTGCTCTTTAGCTTTGATGTGGTATAAGTGGCAACGGAAAATACAAACATTTTCGTCGAGTTTCCCATTAGACGCCCCCAACATTTCAAGCAAATCTGAAACTGGTTTGCGAACAAAGAAAATCAAGACTTTTATTGTCATCGACTTGCATAAATACTCCCTGACAGATTTTTTACTCATTGTCATTGTGTTTTATGGAAGAAATTCCATAATACGTTGATGATGATCACCTTTTTTGTGTACTTTTTTAAACTTACACGAATAATATAAAGACAATGTATATTGAGCAGGCGCCTTTAATACTGACTCATAAACGAAGAAAATGAGTAGGCGCCTCTTTATGTAAACTAGCATACCTATATGATATGGTTATATCTAAGGTGTGTAGTTACCAGTTGTTTTACAAGTACTATGCCTGCGATACCATTTAATCAGCAATCAGTAGTAAACCAAAATAAACTCATTTCAACTTTCATATATATTCCATGTTTTTCTTTTAAATGTTATATTTTCGTTTCTTTTTTCTTTCATGTTTTGTTTCAGTCCTGTCATTATTCTATTCAAGTATTAGAGACACAGGCACGGAGAAATTCATTTATGCTTTGTAGATTGTTAAAAAACAAAGATGTCCTTACAAAACGAAAATACTTTGTTAAATAGATTTTAGTTTCGGCTTAATTTCAACAACTCAGGCGTTACTCCGTTCTGTACTTAACAAAGCAGAAACTTAAAGTATTTTTTGAGGCGAAAAATTCTCTTTTCATTCTTCTCATAACAAACTTACGTATTTTGTTGACAAAATTGAATATGCAGTGAGGCTTGATTATTATTCTTTACTATGAAAAATATCTCAAGCTTTCAACATCAACCTAAGACGCATTCAACTGCAAGGCGTCTTATTTTATGAATATTGTTTTATCAAAACAATCTTCATAAAATTATGGTTTTTATCATACAAAGCTTCTATAATCCCGCAGGAGCAGACAGATGTGTTGGGCTCCGGTTTTAACCAGAGTTTCAGTGCAAAATTTTCTGTTTGCTTTTTATTATCTTTGGTCAAACTATATATGCATTTCATTTAGAGTCTGCCTGATAAGCTTGAGAGCTCTAATTCCGATGATGCATGTAGTTAAACTAACGTGCATACTAAAAATATAGGCTATTTAAGATAAACATTTAAGCAAAATCTCCTTCCGTTAAGGTGATGATTTTCTGTGGCTGTATTATGATTTCCGTGTCGAGAAAGTAGACTAAAATTCTCCATGTAGAGATTGGCAGTGTAAAAAAGGAAAATGCATTACAGTTAACGTACTAGACACTTTCATATCTTAAATGAAAATCCTCTCTGGCTTTTACACGGAAAAAATTGAGTGCTCAAGCTATTATTACCTCCTATTACAACAGTTTTAACATTCATTGCGTACTTTTCCATAATTTTTATAACATGGCACGACCAAGGCAATTCGTCTGTCTTCAATTTGCAGCTAACACGAACGAAACCCAACCAATTCCACAAAACTAGGAAAGCCAGCAAAGTAATCAACCGACCATGGTTATGTACATAAAAGCCTTGATCCCTCCACCAAATAAAAGCAAAAAGGAGTCAGCAACTTCAGCTGTAAAAAAACGTTCATCTTTTCAGTTCACACCACACATTCAACATATTATATTATATATTTTTACTCCTTCTCCATGTTATACTCGAGGACGCGGAACAAGCCGCTGTAGCGGTTTTCTGTTCTTGTTTTCTATCGAGGTTAGTTATCATTTGTAATAATGTTGATGATTATATATGATGGTGTTTTAGCATATCATATCACAGCTGGTAATGTTACTCGTCTTTTGACAACCTTTAGCCTCATCTTCCTGTAGTTTCACAACACAAACTTTTACGGTGTTTTTCAGGACACTCAGGAAACGCTGATGAGAGGAACGAGATGAAAAACAGTAGTGATTGATAAGTGCTTTTATGTGTGGCTTGGTCGAACACGACTCACATTCAACATTTTAATATTACTTTACTACATACTACATTTCGTTCTACTCATCGTTCCTAACTCATCTTTTCTCTGGAATATAATGAGATGTGTGAAAATCTTTGTTTGAGGGGAAAACAGCCTAAAAATTAGCAAACCCATAATTTAAGGCTATGCAAAAGCATTAAAGTATTCCTTTTCCCGTTCATTCAAACTACTATGGGATTTTGAGATTTTTTTTCTAAATCCTTAAAATATAGCATGTGTGTAACCACATACTACACACGCGAATGCGTATGAGACATTTGCTTTTCGTTTTTACTGATGCTTACCATTTACATGACTTTGAAGAGGACATGTGAGGGATTTTAGTTTGTTTTTGTAACAAAGATGGGATTTACTTACGTCCTGAAAGAATTCCTGAGGAGAAGTAGGTATATAGGTTTCACAGCAAAAAAGAAAAGAAGGGAAGATCAAAAGTGGTGTATAGCCCTTTGGGAATGCTGCCCCTTTCGCAATCTGGAAAAAAATACAACGTAGAAACAATTTAGTTTAAGAACTTACAAGTTAAATTGAACATATTTACAAAATTACTGTAGAAATGCGGAAAAAATTAAATTGCTGAAAGTTCCACATGCCATGCCCACACCGCAACTTGAACAGCTAAGTGTGCGATCTTAAACCTTAATCTCGCCAGGTATTTAATAAGCTTCACTATGTATCCAAACCCGAATGGGAGCAACACAAGCAAATTAGTGGTGGTGCTTACATTATCATTATACTGGTAACTTTGAACATTAACAACTTCATTTAGAAGGAAAGTAGAGGACAAGCGCGTAATAGAAAGTAATCTAAACGAAACCGAAGTGCGGAGGAGGGGAATGCAGAAACTCGTCAAAATGTCCCCGCGGAGAATTATTGCGAAAGTCCTACGAAAATAGTAGACTAGTAGACTAGCAGTGCGCAAAAGAATGGAGCAATAATAACAAAAGCTTGATAGCTTGATTACACCGGATTAACCAACTATCCATACTATTCACATAATACTTTTATGTTCAAATTATTTTCTCGTAATTGTGTTTGCTCATTGCTAACTACATTTTCCTTTTCTATAAAACTTGCAATGCTGATGCTGACATCGTCTGTCATCCATGTATATGAAATAGCACATATGATGATAAATATAACAATTTCAGTTATGCAATCATTGTACATTGTATAGTGGTTAATTCAATTTTGTAGATGCGATCAAAATGAACAGCTCATGAATGTACATATTGCTGTACAAGTTTTAGGTTATGCTGCTGCCCTGTTTTCGTTTCAAAATTAATTTTCACAAAAAAAATGTGAATGCCAAATTAAAGTATGAATGATACTTAACTGTCCACACATGGAAGAGAAATTTGTTCTGGGGGAATATTTTCTTCTCTTTTTGTTCCTATTATTGCAGTACTAATACTTTGACTGACTGAGGGAATGCAATTTATAAGGAACCGAAATATGCTGAGTGGGCTGACTGAAACTGAACTCATTCCCACAAAGATATGGGATCGTAGACCTTATTGCTTTGACCTTACAATTGATGCATTTAGGTTTGTTTGTCTACGTGTGTTATTATTACCTTCCTTTTTTCTCCGTCGTGACTAATACAATGTGGTGTAATCATCTTGCACAGAGCACAACGCCATAGACCTAAAAGAGACCCAATGTAGTGTTTTGTTTTGGGGAGAGCGTCCAAGCTGAACGGACCAATCCGGTCACACGGCTATCGAATTCGACAAATTAAAAGTGCGAGATTCGATGGGCTTGAATTCTGATTGGCTGCTTGGTACCGATGGTGTCCCCAACATAATACACTACATTGAGTCTCTTTTAGGTGCATATGTCGTCTTACTCTATGATCATCTTGAATGTATACACTCTGCATACCTCTTCCTTTACCAAAATTCATAATATGAAATCTACAGACAAATGAAATGGGCTCATTCCCAAACAACGTTTCCAAATTGCTGATAATAATAATACACTATTGAGCTTTTACTACACTTTCTTTATTACATTTTCTTTAATATTGGCTGTATTCTGGTATTCTAGAAAAATGAAGGAATTTCTCAGCTTTTCATTTTCATCCATGAAAATCTCTGCAAATACCTTCGAACGTTAGTTGGGTTGCACACATATCATTCCTTTTATGTTTGTTCGTTTCAAGGGCAGTCAAACATTCACTTTTATTTATGAAAACGAATAACGAATGATGTGTATAAGACTTGTCTATTGCTACCGAAATGTGGTAAATTTCTTGTTATACTTACTTTTGATCATGCATATGTATCTTCAAGTTAAGAATTAAAAACAAAAAAAATCAACTAGACAAGACTGATTTTTTTGCTGCGAATATTTAATAGCTAATTGTAAAGTTTATTGTTTATTTTATGAGGTAATTCAATATGTCACACAATACAGCTCATTTTTAACGTATCACAATAATTATGGTTCTACATATTTGTAAGTTACATAATTGACTTTGTTCCTGTCCTGAGTGGCATTTACACAGACCAAATAAAATCAACCACGAGTTCAAGCACACGATATATTCGTGGACTGCCACCATTTTCACGCAAGTCTAACTTTGTTGGCTGCTACCCTGCGCTGCGTGTCAATGCAAACAAGTTCTAATCACCTAATCCAATACGCGTGTGCGTTAAACATATTTAATTGTTTGAGATTACTAGATTCAAATTAAATGTATCATTGTAGGTTTTCATCTGTTCAATATCCATATATATAACAGCATTTTTCTCTAGTGACTATTATCAGAGTTTTAAAGTGACGAAATTATGACATAAAATATAATTGAAAATGGGATTTAATAAAATACTTGGGCCATTGTTCAGAATTGAGATGGAGCATAAAATAAATTGATTAACAAATCTTCTTGCCTGGTGTGAGACCTTTTGCGTTATATAACACACTTGTTGTTTTATTTTTTTGGAATACGATGGGCTATAAACATAAAGAACGATAATGGATTGAAATGGTCACTTCATTACGAAAATACTTAAAACATTTGTGTTAAAATGGGCGCCAACCATCAGCCCAGCACTACTTGCTATACGTCGTTAGTGCTGTTTCTGGCAAGTGACAATGAGTTAAATTGGATCTTCGGCTGTTTATCAGTAATTATGGCGTATTACAATAAATGTATAATAGTAGTAACATCTTTGCTACTCCTTTATGATGAGAGGACGAACACTCGTTCGTTCGGGGTATCATGCATAAGTGTAAGTTGCAAGCTACGCTTTAATGATGACACAGCTACAGGCAAGAGAAGCAAGTATGAGTGCAAAGCATGTGTAGAAAAGTGAGTGGGTGGCATTATCTCGATATTTAAAGTCACAACATAACAAGGTTGATAAAGTAGCAGTATAAACATGCAAAGCGTCATAGAACAAAAACAAACCAAAAAGTAACAGCAGCAAAAGAGTTGTAACAAGAAATAAGATGGATGGTTATTATATTTCAGCTGTCACCTTAAAACAAGCAACCAATCCTCTTTTTCATATTAGTTTAGTAATGATGAGGGGCTGTTGATTATGATCATCATTATCATCAACAAGCTGTTAAATACCGTGTATGTGAACAGTTTGGCAGTGAAGAGAAATAACAAAACATTTTTTTCATCAGAATTTATATGCATGACTATTATTGTGTGCAAGTCCAATTAAATAAATACTCCACCCTGTCCGTAAATTGGGAAAGGGAATCGATGTGATTTAGGCATAAAAAAACTTGATTGACTATGCTTACACAAAATCATAAATTAACTGAATAGTTGTAGGAAATGCGAATAAAAATTAACTGTTTCTTTTCATGGAGTTATAATTAATAGGTACAGGCTATAAGATAAAAATCCCGTACTATGGACATCTACATGCGAATTGAAAATGATTTATACAAAAACATAGTTATCTAGATAATTAATGGGTATAATTACAAAGAGCTAATTTTATTCTGCTTAAAATAGCATTTTAGTAACAGGTTTAGAAAAATTCTCCAGGATCATGCGAAAATCCTGGGTTTTAGCAGGTGCCTAACTTGTTTGTTTGAAAAAAATGTTTTATACATCATTGTCATCAGAGTAGGAGTTTTCTCTTTTATCATTTTACACATCTTTTGTCTGGGGTCAAAGCCTTATCAAAAAGCTAATAGTCTAAAAGAGGTACTCATATTTTTATCACTTTTGTATACAAGGGTCATATGAACTGAAGTTGATCTCCTTATATTCTTATCCATATTTGTGTCTGGCACATTCATGGCAAATAATGCACATGAAAGTAAACACTGTGTGTTTTTTTACTATATTCCATTAGAGAAATATTAAGATAAGTGGTTGATGTTGAAGAGGAAACTAGAAGGACAATACACACTGCACTGCACTGGTTACTGTGCTAAGTAAAGTTCATGTTCATGTGACATGCAAGGAGAAGCATCTTGAGAGAGACATAAATTGTAGTACTTTTTTGTACTTAAATAATAAATGTACACAAGTGCCAGAGCATGACGTTCACTTCGTGCTTATTGTGGTATAATTCCTCGACTCTGGTGACATGACGGTCTGGTATGTAAGACGTAGGAGTAAGTCCAACCAGTCGTTTTTAGCAAAATATCTACAACTTATTCACATGAAACAGGCAGAGTAAAAACAAATAAACTTGAAGTTGTGTCTTTTTTGTCAGAAATATGAATGAATGACGACTTGGGGGAATGCGAATAGTATACATGTAAGTATAAATGACAATGAAACGAAGGAGTTCATCTAAGAAACAATTTTCTTGTTTTTCCAGCTAATTCTATTCAGTCATGAAATAGATTATACACCAGACAAAAAAAACGAAATACAAGATAAGCGGTTAAACACATTACGTACAAAGATATGAAATATTTACTATGTATGCTTTGCTGGATATGCCTACTAGGGCACATACTTTCTCAAGATACAAACGCTGCAATAATAATTGTTCTCCAGATAGTTGTCCCTAAAAGGAAGCAAGCATTATAATTACTTCATTTTCAAATAAGCTCAAAATGAATAGAGTGATTTGTTTCCAAAATAATGTAATTGAATTTGACAAATGATCTCGGAATGCTTTTCTGCTATATTATTCAGTAAGTAGTACAACAACAACATTTTTCTTACAAAAATGCTCGGTTACTTCTCGTATTATGTTTTTTGTACACTGTAACATCATAATATATGGCATAGAGTAATAATAGGCAACATCACAAGAGAACACTCCATTCATCATTCCGATTTTTCTATTCAATATCTTTTCAACGGCAGAGTGTGCCGTGCCGTATTCTTGGACATACGACACATTTGACAACATCAGCAGGAGTAAAAATATGGATTACTCTTTCTGCAACCTTGTTATTCGTTATTCACTTATCATTATGATCATCATAGGACAAGGTAACGTAATGAAACCCTCAACAGGGAACAATGAAATATTATACATTTTCAAGTGTGCTGAGATACAAGAATATTATTTTTTATATTTACTTTACTTTTAAGCTAACGAATTCTTTCATGCTTACGTCTTTTTTGGCTCAAATCAAACCTGATTTGAGTAGATTTACCCATATATGGAAATAAAAACTTACGAGTACTTTTTGCTTGTAAATATGTAGATCTCTTGAGTAGATGGTGGTGATGGTGATGATGATGAATCAAAAGGCCAAAATGTTTTGGAAGAAATGTGCGTGTGTTCTATAGGGTTTATTTGTTTATCTACCTGACACTCTACTTTGCTGATTATCACCTTGCACGATCAATTGTCGAGGAAGAATCCCCAAGAAAAATATTTGCCTATTTGTATCAAGTGGAATATTTTATGGTTGTTAATTAATTGCTCGATTCGACGCAATTGACTGTTGCTAGATGGTTATCATTCGGAAAACAGAGAAATCTACGACCAAAATTATTTCCCGATTTAATCAGCTATCATCAATCAATGCAATGCATTAACGTTTAGTGTCGATCAAACGAGTACTGAACTGCTGAAGTATTGGTTTTGGTCAGGCATAACAAAGAGACATGACACATGTAATGCTTTGTGAATTCTGCATGAAAAAATAATGCGTAAAAACATCTTAAGGACAAACAAATGTACGTATGTATATAATATTTGTATATTATTAACTTTGCTCAGCAGGCATGCATTGTCACGGAATTGGGTTACACCTACATTTTATATTTAAACACGAAAATGACAAGTCAGTGATGCGATTTTAAAAATGATGCTATAAAAAGGTTACAAATTCGACATAAATTCTTCAATTGATGACATGTAACATGACCAGTTGCCAAACTTTATTTTATTTTGTCGATAGGAATATGGACTGCAAAAGAAAAATTATGAAGAGTAAATGATCGATAGAGCTGTGTGCCAGGAATTTTTCGATCCATGTAAAAAAATTGAAACAATTTACCATCGGATTATTTGAGTATTAACACATGCGTGTAAATAGCAACCTAATAAAATAAAACTTTCTCCTCATCTCTATTTGCCCAGTAAAAGTTGGATTTCTGGTTTATTACGCGTATCATGTAAATGTGAATTATTATTGTTTTGTCCTCTGGTGCTACACCAATAAATCAGTTTAATTAGCATGAAAATGCCAAGTTTCCATTTTTATTTGAATCCGAAGGATTTTGTTACCGAAACCCTATTACAATTAGCCTTGGGTTTTTATGCGCCCATACCGCTCTCGCTCCCATTTTAAAAGTTGCGTCTACCATAACTTTTTATAGTGGTTTATGTAGTGAAACATGATAAAGTTGACTTCGCGCGGCTACATGTTTCGATCAAACATCAACCATTAGTTTGGCTGCAAGGGAATAATTTTTCAGATGTCCACAAACAGATTGGTGGGTATTTTCATCCCATGCCATGAAAGCAGTTTATGTATTATTAGCACTTTATTAAATCCAATGCAATTATCAGACAATTAAGAATTTATGTTACATAAAGTTCTCGACATTCATGAAAATGTAATCTACTCTAATAAATAGAGCCAGAATACTCCTTTGATGTCAAGAACAATTTCAATAAAAAATCTATTGTTTTGTAATGGTTACGAAATAGGTATTTATCTTCATCAATCGAAATTAGAAACAAGATTTATTAGGTTCTTCCCACATTATATTAGCAAAAGCATATACTAAGTAAGTTGTTGTTGTTTGCGCACTCATTGTACAGTGATAGCTCTTTATTAATAGCACCAAGATTTCTTGATACAAAGAAGATTCTCACCACTTAACTCTTTTATCACGTAAGCTGTCGACGTAACAGCAACAAAGGAGAAAGTCAAGTAAAAAGAAGTGAGATAGCCAAGTGCATTTTCAAGCGGCAAATTGGTCTTGAAACCTCATTAGTATGAGTTGATGTTCGTAACACCTGTACCTACTTACATGGAAGTTATTCCATACGTACTACGTACATATTAGAAGAAATACGCCAAGATTTTTTAGACAGGGCTCCCATACAATTTTTTTCATGAAAAAACTAAATTTGTGTACCTCGAACTATCAAGGCAAAATTACATAAACAAGCTTGCTTCACTAGACAAAAACAAATGCTCATACAGTTCGTCGTTCATTTCTAACTTGGAATGGATGGATGGAATTGGTTTAGGGGGTTTTATCCAAAAAATATGTAAGTCTTATCGTTAGTTCATATTATGACGGCCGCAAACGGTCAGTACAAATACACAAATACAAACCACAACCACAAGTATATTATGACTTTCC
>JAQFXM010000595.1:0-45774 GCA_034693345.1 Entomobrya multifasciata | reverse complement strand
ATTTTCGACTTTTGACCTTTCCCAAAATAATATTTTCGAAATTTCGGACATTTGACTTTAGGGCGGACTTTAAGTGGACCTTAAAAGCAAAAGCACAAGTAGATTAACAATAACTGCGTGCATGCATGCATGTGTATTATCAATGCGTAGATTAAAATTGTACGATGAATAGCGAACCTACATAGCGAACCTTTTGCCAGATTTTGAAACTTTACATCCCAAAGTACTAAATCATTATATAATCATCCTAAAATTCTGAAAATTCACCAAAAAAACAACCATACAGTGCAAGTTTAGTAATGCACCACCGTATTATTCCTTTTCAACACAAATGCAAGACAAGGCAACCTAACATCATTTCATTCAATCGTATTAGGTACCTGCAGTCTTCAGGTCTATGTGTTCGAAACTTTAAACAATACATTGCCACGAATTAAAAATTTATATGTAATGTCGAACAAGGCATTGATGAGAAAGCAAGCGAGTGCAGCGCTGGTGAGATGATTGTTGTTCAGCGCTCTGTCAGTCGTGTAGGTATGCCCGGTTATGTTTATGCTATCATGCTAGGTAGACTAGGTAAGTGTATATGAAATTGCAAGTTTGCAAGGTGTAATAAAATTCATGCATTACCATAAATGTTACCCGTATGTATGCTATGCAAAGGCAAACAGGTTTTTAACTAATGTTACCTAATCACTGTGATGTGGTAAACGAAAGGGAGCTTCGATTTTTTGTTTGTCGAATGCTTATGTTGCAATGCTTGGTGCTATTAAATTGTTTTGTAGTGAAATGATGCATAAAAAGTAAATCAAAATTAAAAACAGATTGAAATATGCTTAGATGTGTTGGGAATTTAGACACAGAAACTTGTGAGATTAAATCAGAAAAAGTGTCTGGAAAATATATTTACTGGTCATAAATACCAAAACGTCAATTTATTTAATAATGAGCAAAATAATGATTCACAAAATAAAAGGAATAACAGCCTTTCTTTGTTTAGGGTAACTTTGAAACGTTGAAATGTACCACTGATGGTTCATGATTCCTGAGGTAATCTGCGAAGATAAACAAATTTTTCCTTTTACTTTTGCATAAACATGGCACATACATATCGCATGCAATGGGCATGTGCGGTAAGTATTTATTAGATTCTTTGAATAATTACACTTTTCTAACCTGATTGCATATGACCCAAAGCAGACATGAATTCCATGAAGCATTTCGAAGGCCAAAAAGGAGGGCCATAGCAGAATAGATGATTATTTCACCGAAATAGTTCGGACAAGATATGTACTCAAATAGCCCCCCTCGAGGTATTTGATGCCCCATGGATTCTTTCTTGTCTAAAAATAGAATACAATGGGATGATGAGAATGAGAATTTTACGTACAAATTAATGGATCATTAATTGTTCATTGACCAACCTTTCCCCTTCCTGAGATTTGCTAGCCCAACGTGGGCACGATTTTGTAAATAATTTCCCAGGAAGAAAAGGAGTATTGCAGCAACCTCAGAATATCCCAAGGTCGTCTTTGGTGCCGAGGACTCTGATTATGATTATATGGATGATATTGATTAATGGTAGAATTAGTTTAACATGACTCATATCAACTTGTGTCAATAAAACAGAAGACATGACATTGCATTGGCATACCTTCAGAATTCTCGGATGTCATCATAGGACTATGAGCAACCACACACAAAATAGCACCGGTATAATGTATGTAGGCTAATAGATAATGAATTAAATTCATTTTCGTGTTTGAGTACACGCTAACAAATAACGTTTCATAGAGTCTCCGAGAAAGGTGAAAACAGAAAAGCAGTGTTGCAATCACGGTTGTTGTGCGATTCACTGAAAAATGTAAAGTAAAGTAATACAAACGAACGATGGAGTAAACATCTTAGACCTTAGTTTGGAAACTGACAACCGATGAACTATTATACCTACCTGTCATTGAACGTTCCCCTGTTGCATTTAGAACATTTGTGAGCCAGGCACATTGAGCACCAAAATAATACTTTCTGATTATGGTAACACATACTGCTAATTGCAGTAGAACGGCAACCAAGTAGAAATGGTAAAACCACCTGAAAATGGATAAGGGACCGAACCCAATTAAGTTGGATAGAATTGTTGTAAAAACGATTTTAGACAGAGAACAACTTACTGACCTTTTCGGCACTTCAATACTTCTCACGAAACCGGGCTTATTGTTAGAAATATTCGCCCTGCCATACCGAAATAGCTGCACCAAAAACTTTGGAAGTAATCTGCCATAATTAACTAATAAACCAAAAACTAACATGAAAACCGTAAGAAAAGCGAACAAAGTAACTAAAAACATTATACCAGTTCTTGTATGACTTTAATTGGTAAAAAACTAAGGCCTATTTAAAAAAAACTAGGTTAAGCCTTGAGCTTATGTTTTGTACTTCAGGCGACATTTGAACTGATGACTCTGATGACTGAAGCAGCTGAGTATCAGCTGAACCACTTCACATCCACAAATGGGCATCATCGGGCTGTGCAGTGTGTACTGTGCAGCGTTTATTTTCAGCGTATGCAAAATGTAAGTAAGCATTTTGTATGGGATGTGTGTATGAAAGAGTTTATCATGAGAACCAGAGTGAGAGTGACTGAGAACTGCTGGAATCATCTTAATTTTCATGAAAAACAAAGTAATTACTAACTGCATTTTCCTCATTGAAGTAAAATTACATCAATGTGAAATGACCGCAAGGTTATGGACAAGCAAATCAGTATTTTTTTCAGAAAACTTTCGAAATTGCAATAATACACATTTTTAATGACTGACTACTTCACAACCAACTCCTCTCTTTTTTCACATTGCATCGACGAATAAGTAGAGCTACAGCACGCAGCAGCCCTACACGCTGCTGCGTGCTGTAGCTCTACTTATTCGTCGATGTTCACATTGTTAATTATTGGAAGATATTTTGATTTATATCATACAAACAATTTATAATCTTTGACTTCATGTAAAAGTAAATGGATAATTCAAAAAAGTGTTTACAGATGAATAGTTGAAGCAGTAGTATTTTATTCATCGCATTCGTAGTCGGCAGGATTCTTGCGCATCATTCTCTGAGCTTCCTTTTCAACGCTGTCGAAGATGAACCATGAGATAACGAAGCTGGGAACAACTCTCCAGAAGTTTTCCTTGAAGCGACGGACGGTGTTTGGGACTCCTTTCACGAGGGTTCCAGCAAATGCCTTTTGCTCGAATGGAGAAAGATGAAAACAAGTGATTCCTCGGATCTTCGCAAGCTGTCCCCAATTAGCTGCGTGCTGAAAAAAGACATAGCCGTCATCAGTATTTTAATTGATTACTCTTAACTTTAATGAAAGGTTCAAGATGGCATAATTGATTGATTGATGATAGTAAATTTGACAATCCTTACCCTTGCAATGCTTAACCGCATGATGAAACGATGGCTTCAACAAATTCACAGAGTTATCCTTTCAACAAAATGCTAAAACTACGGATTAAGACAAAGTCAAACAGCAAAACGAATGCTTCGATGAGATTTAGAATGCTACTTTGGGACTTTGAACACAACTACTTTTACCACAACTGTGCTCAGTTGAATGATAATCGATTTAAAAAGAATTTAACAGAATAATATTTAACCCACCTGCCACTAACAAACAACACAGCTGGAAACTTGTTTGTAATACGACAGGTACACGACATGCTGCTGTTGCTTAAAATATCACAAGATATGTAAAACTTTGTTGCCTTCTAAACGTTTCATCAACTTTCCGACTTGCTACCCGCACGTGTCACGTGTTGAAATATAAGTGGAGAAAGCCTAGGTCTATCGAATGAGAGAACGAAGAAAGTAGGATGTACATGCCAAAAGGCTGAAACAGCGTACTTTCTCTGCTTTCTATCTGGGCTGTTGAGTGATTCAGTAATTATTTCATTAGTCATTATTATTATGCTATCGGACAAAATTATGCACACAATTTTTTATGTTACGGAATTCTATTCATGATTATCATTATCATGACATAAATGAAATGTTTGTATAAATCAAGTGCTTGTATACGTGCAAAAAATTACAAGCTCTCAAGTTAACTGATAAACAATATCATGAATTTAAAGTTTATTTATAATTTTTCTGGTCATGTTATTCAGTTAGTTATTATCGCCATTTTAGTTGACTCACATTTTACACCAATTTCCATTCAGTAATTTCTGATTTGGGATCATTTGAGGATACATCTGGTTCTATGTGACTTGAAATTCAGCACGCTCATTTCAGTTGATTTTGATGGGATTAACAAACAATTATTAATTATTAGGTGAATACGTGACTTTCGTTAAAATTAATGGTTCCAAAACTCTAGCACCATTTTTTACACTTTGACATTGCATGTTAAGATTTCTTTGATGTCAAATACTACCTATTTATAAGTAAGACTGGAATATTGTAGAAAAATGTTTAATACTAGTTTGGGTGGCCCGTAACAGAATTTCGGGCTCCTAGAAGGGGTAGAGACTCAAAAACCCACCCTTTCTCTAACCAAGGTCCATTACTGAATCCTACCCTTACCGTAAAACCAACTATCTTTGTAAGTTCAGTTCTTATCCTTAAGGCAACCCACTTTTAAGTTCCCCACGTACCCTAACGCTAGCCTCTTTTCTAACTCTTACCCGTATCCTACGGTAAACCAACTCTATAGCTATCGCCCGTACCCAAAAGCCAACCAACTCTCTAACTATCGGCCGTACACTAAAGCAAACCAACTCTCTAACTCTCTGTCGTAACCTAAAGCCAATCAACTCTCGGCCGTAACCTAAAGCCAACCAACTCTAACTTATGAATATGATTTTGGTCTCAAAGTTCTAAACTTTGAAATTTTTCACATTTTCTGAATAGTTTTAAATTTTAATGTTGACTTCATATTCGGATTCTGCACCTTCTTCACCCTACATGATACGTTTTTTGTCAAAATTTTAATACTTGAACTTTTCCGCTTATTTTCAGCGGAGAAACACTTCAAATTTTTATTCCGACTTTAAATTCAGATTCTGCATCTTCAACTCTCTACATGATATGAATTTTGCATCATAATTCTGAAATTTGCACTTTTCCTCCTTTTTACAGTGACGTAGTATTTTTAAATTAATTAATTTTCTGCCTGAAATTAAAACTCCAAATTTCAAACTGAGCCTTAATCATGATTTTCAGCCATAAATGCAAACATTCAATGAAATTGTAAAATTGTTTAGTGTCCACGCCACTACGAACTCATTTGTATAGTAGGCAGATATCCTGCAGATTACAGGAAATTTTTCTCACTATTGCAATGTGTTGATTGATGATGATAGACAGGCCTCAGATTGGATGGCTCCAGTCGTCTAAACTACTTTCAACTTTGATTTTCAATACAAAGTACAGTACTGTGCAGAAAGTTAGCATGAAGTAATATTTCCTGTTTTTCGGTGAATCTTAATTTACAAAACAATTCGGAATCTATTCATTTTATTTTTGTGCTGGAAGTCATTCCTATTTTAACATTTAATTGGACGGGGTAGTTGCTTTTACATTACAAGTAAATCATCAATCAATGAGGTTATTTTGAAAGAACGTGTGCCATTAAAATTATCACTGCCTTGTGCAGTGCTTGTTCATCATGTCAAATTGCTTAACCATCAATTTTCAATGCCGAATCAATTTTCTTATTTTATCAAAGCTGTGTGCCAGTGGACTTATGTAAAAAGCTAGTCGCTGGAATGAAATTTAGAAACTTAAAATGTTGATAAAAGGAAAGCAATGTCCTTCCCTCGTTTCATATTAGATAGTGATAAAACCGTACTCGTACTACCATACTGTTATTTTTGCCGTTTCATGAATGTGTCTAACCTTTCGCGAACCAAAATGAATTAAGGTGTAACCCAATGAACCTCTGCAATACGGATTGTGGTGACAAATATTGCGAAAACATATTTTTTGCTTATTTGCTATTCTTTAATTGTTTTAATAGTAGTAAAAAAATATTCCATTTAAAGTCACATTTTACATCATATTCATAAATGATAAAACTGAACCGCAAGTATTGAAACTTTAATTGAGATAATTTGAATAAACTTGTCATTTGTCGTCTGCCAAGCTAGCTTTACTCAGATAAAAAATTCCTATTTTCAATTTTCCATTTAGTATTCACCTTAAAATAAGGTAGGGCAGCTAAAATGTTTCCCATGTAGTAAAAATGATTTCCACTTTTTATAGGAGACAGTAGACGGAAAAAGATGATTAGCAGTCAGCAGTCACGCTTCCAAAGCCTGCTCATTCCGAGTTCAATTCATAACTGTTATGTATCCGTCTCATGCACAAGTCATGAATCAATCGTATCAATCCAAATAAAAATTAATGTTTGCCTCTGAAAATACATTAAGTATTTAAGTGTAAAATAAAAATATTATTAGATTTGCACGATTTTATTAGCTTCGTTGTAGGTACTATTATTTTTACAACTTGCCATAAGTCTTTCAATGTTGTGAATTCACACCCACACCTACCTCTTTTTTTACCGACAAGCAGTAATAACTGCCCTTAGACCCAAGATGTTATTTAATTTCTAACGCATCTAAAGGTTCAATGTGACAAAGGTTGAAAACTTATAACATAATGTGAGCTTGATTATGATTAATTCTTAAACTTTTAACACCAAACTGCCATTCAAAGTGAAAGTAGAGATATTATTCTGCAAACGAATGAAACATTTTCGAGCGGGCTGAAAGTTTCCTTGACTTGAGGATAATTTGATGTTACAGAATGATGATTAATTTTGTACAAGTCACATGAAAATTAAACAGCTTATATGGTTATCAAATGTTGCATGGACTAACCACTATGTATAAGCATGACATTACATGTGTAAATTAAGATTTAATGTGGCAGTGATCTTTCTGTATTTGCCTTCTTCAAGTTAATTCAATGTTTGAATACTAACTAGAGTGGAAGTGACTTTTTTTGCTCGATCAACGCAACGCTCGTTTGACGTGAGGATTAATAGTGATTGACTTTTGTATCGATGCTGACGATAGTCATTGTAGTACAAAAATCATAATCATTAAAAAGCAGGACTTTAAAGAACAAAGTCTGTCCTGTTGTGAAACAAAAAGCTCAAAATAAACAAGTGTGTGTGTATATTATTTGTGTTTTCGTTTGTGTTTGTAAATGCAGTTAAAAATACATACATTCTTTTGAACTTGACTTCATCAGTCAGTGTGGCTTTTTAATCAACCACTTAACAGTAGTGAACTTTGTAGTTGTAGTATCAGCGACTTTCCATTCATTCCATCCAATACATTGCCTTGTTGTTTGTCACATTTATATTGTCTCGTCGCATAGTTCGCCTTTGATTTCGCACAATTACTTACACATACATACATCGCTTGTGCGTACCTACTGGAAAGAAAGAAATCGTCATTCTGCACTCTCTGCCAACTCATTTCGAATCAGACCAGCAAAGCGGCAATTGGCAGGACAAATGCTTTACATTAACTGACCCCATTCAGTTGAAGCATTTTTTTTTTTAAATTCTCACTTGTTCCGCTTTTAGCTAACAAGATGCAGTTACATTTGGTAAGAGAAAAAGATAATTTAAAAAATTAAATGTATTTTTGAAGCTTGTTTGCGTGTAGGTGTATCACGTTAATATTTCATGACATGAAAACCTCATGTCTACTGAAGGCATTTCTGGTATTTGCGGAATATTAAACGTGCAATTAGCCCCCACTTCAAAATTAAGTGTGTTAAGAGTTTTGGAGTAAATACACTTGTTTGTAACAAATGATGGGCACACGCACAGCAAACTCAGATAATGCATTGATAATCCTTTTTTTGGTGACCCAAATTTTTTATCAATTTTTTATCTTGTTGTTTTTCTAGGAAACTTTGGAAATCATACGTAAACCGATCTGTTCATCGAAACATCGGATTTGCTGCATGAAAATGGATAGTCATTGGAAATCGTCCTTAAAGATAATGTTCAATGACATATTTGGTATCAACAACCTCAGGAGTCACAAGTCATCATCTCATTTACTGCGATGCAGTTGGACTAGTATATGGATATACCTAACGATATGCTTTCTGCTCCTTGCTTTGGACGTGGACGCTCGTCCAACAGCAGGATTGTCTAGACCTGTGCGTGATTACTCTCGACACTTTCGCACATCTTCCAGCTCAACAGGCAGCTCAAGCTCTCTTAAATCATTTGTAAGTGGCTTTTAAAATTTCATCAGAGAACTTATGTAAAACTCTCTTATCTCGTCCTTTTTGGGGAAGTAATCAATTTTTAAATAATAAAAATATGGTCTGTTATTTTTTTGCAGAATTTCAATTCGAGTAGCTCATCCGATAACTTATCTTTATCAATATTTAGTCCGCTGGACATTCTCCGACAAAATATGATGCTGGAAATTCAACGAAAGCGAATGCGCCATGCCAAGCAGCGACAAGTGCAATCCAACAAGGAGTATTTGGACAGAATCGGAAGATAATAGGAAACTATTGTATAGCGAAACTAGATTGTAGTATAGTATTCCATGAGAATGTAATATTCGGGTAGCAAAGGTGAAAGTTAAAAGCTTTCTCCTAAACATTCCACCTCGTCCTTCTGAATGCTCCATCTATTGGTAGCTCTTGGCTGATGCCAGGAAATATTCTAGTCACTTTTTAAACTCCGCTATCTCCACTACCACATAACATCGCGATAGTTAATTTATGTTATCTTTTTGTATTACTACTAATTTAATTTCCACATCAATGTGATCAACAACATTTTTGTAATTTCCACAACGTGCGGTCGTGTTTGTAGTTTGTATGCATGAATTATAGAGAGTACGTTCTAAAAGTCTACAGTGGGAGAAATACATAATATATATTTTTTCAAAAAGTACGAAAATGATTTTTACATTAAAATATTGCATAACCATTAAATTGAATGTCACGTTAGGTTTTGCCTTCATAACGCATAAAAATTCAACTTCGCTATAAATATCTCACAATCAATTTTTATATTATGTTAAAACCGATAGAAATCGCCGTGTCATGACTCATGACCTTGTGAAATTTGTTTTTTTCTTATCCAATCATTCTCCAGGATATCTACGAAAAATAAAAAATGGACCCAGTTGAATCCCAAAGCTCTATGCATGTCATATTTCTACTTCGTGTGTTAGACCCATAACATATTTTTAAAACACGCATGATAAATCTATACATATTACATCACATATCATATTTTTGATAAAGTTCAATTTTCATACAGAGCTGCTGTCCTTTTCAAGATTAACTATCATGGGAAAAGCAATATTTGGAACCCAACCTTCTTTTCTACCCTTTTGCTAGAACGAATATTGTATCCAGCCGCAGCTCAGCCATTGCATTTGGTGGGTTCGGGCTCGATATTAAATTTTCATGTTCACAAACACCCCGTGCGCTCTTATTTGCATCTGGAGATATGGATGCACAAAATAATACGAAGGAAACTCCACCGGACTATACAGTAATAATCCACTTTCCCTTATTTTTGGATACTTGGTCGTTCACCCCGCCGTGATATCATGACGTTGATCCCGCCTCAACCCCCGCTTCGTCAATATCTTAAAGCGAAGAAATACACTGCGAGTTTTCACGACAATCCGGGTGGTTTCAGGATAAAACCGTGCAGCTTTCTCTCACACAAAACTTTTCGATCACAGTGAAAACTCTCTGTGTACGTACATCGCACAACTCAATGGTCTAGTGGGTGGTAAGGACTGGAGCAAGCTCTCTTTCTGGTTGTTGTAGTTATGTTGCAGGCAACATTATCGACCCGATTTCACAAGGGGTTTCAGTTCAGCTTATGTCATCAATACAACCAGTAAAGGCTATCCGATAAATCATCAACTATAAAGAAGTGATCTATACAAGCCACAAACTTACTATTTTTTCCAATTGTCATATTATCATCGGGAAAAGGGAAAGGTAAAATTTATACCTTGTGTCATACGCATATGCACATACAATTTTATTATGTGTATTTTTAAGTGTATAACGATCTGAAAAGATAGTTTTAGTTTTGGAATGGTTTTTTGGCAACAGTCAAAAACCAGAATATTTATCACAATTTTATGTTTATTTTCATGGCCAATTTCGGAAGTACTTTCACTATAATATGCTATCATGATCAATCTCTTTTGTTCACAAGCTCTCTGCTCTGGTAGCTTTACTGTCTGTGTACACATGTATCTGGTGGAATCAAACGGAAACTGGTATCGGAGATCACTACAGCGTACTTCCGTACAACAGAGACACGTCAACATATCATGCTACTTGTTTTTGCTTTAAAATCATTTCCTTAATTCTTCCTCAAACAACTCTGATAAGCTTTATAGCATCAAAATCAAAATTCACAAAAGCACTCTGATTATGGCTTATGAAGTATTACGTAAGCTGTTGATAACCTGTAGTTTTATCAAATGAATGACATGTTTTAAGGCGTGAAAATTAATATATATATCCGGTCGTCAATCTACCAATTATGTCGAAACGTCGCTTGCATAAGAGTATAAAATGGGTCAAGTACATGTACGTGTTCCTTCCTCTACTCGTCGGTGGTTTTACAAGTAAGCAGCCAGTGTTTCGCTTTGTCAAAGTTGAAAACAAACTTCAAAGCTTTAAGATACACTATATACACTGTACGCTTGACATTAAAATACATAAACCACAAAATATGCAAATGAATGAAATATATATCTGTCAAGAGTTATTTACGTTCGAAAAGTCGGTATTATGCTTTAAACATATAGTTTTCTTTCAACTTGGCTACCTTGTTTATAATGAACTTGCATTAGGTCAGGGACATGAAACTTCCACTTCCTGCTTTCAACTTGCACGCTATGTAGACGTTAAGAAAGATGATGACAAGACGAGCATAACAAATGTCCAAATATTTTTTTTACATTCCTTTACATAAGCTCGCTTTGGTCTGTCAACTTCGGGAAACTTTTTTCAATTCCCCAATCAATTCGTTTTCTTTAGACGTAACCGGAATTAGATTGTAATACGCACGCAGTTGTTTAGTCATTGAAGAAATGCACTTACATATTGTTTCATTGTTTGATAATATTGAAATGTATCTTCTATTACAACATACATATTTCATGTGTTATCATTAATCATTTAGCTGTCCTTAGAACCTGAAATTTTATTATGGTTTTTTATTAAAGGGAAAAAAGCTTCTCTATCTTTAGACAGCAGATCTTTAGAAGCAAAAATATCTTTAGACGAAGAATTAGCATTATTTCAACGCTATTGGTACTGGCACCGCTTTATACGCAGATGTCAAAATTATTCTAGTCGAGTACAAAAATGCAGCCGAGGTTAAGACATTGGGGCCTAAAAGCTAAGCGCCGGTAGTGGCAGGGCAGTTTGCATGGGTAGTCAGCAAAAAGATGTAATGTTTGTTAAATTACCAGTGTGCACTGGTATCACACATTGGATCTCTATCTCTGTTTCCACTACTATTATCATAAACACAGTATTTTTCCGCCTGCAAAAAGGTTATACAGTGCATTTAAAAGTAAACCAAGAAGCACTTCTTCTATTTCTGTGTCTCTCTCTCTCTAGTGGCATTATATTGGGTTGGTTGGTAAAACATGTTTTTATCCTCATTCAACTTTTTTTATGTGAATGTGGCATACAGCACGCAGTTTTGGAAGTTTCATTCTCTAAAAACAAAACTACTGTGAAACTACCAGACTGGGCCATGTATTTTCGGTTTTATCCTGTGTAAACAAATGGACGAGGGAAAAAGAATAAGAATGACTGTTGGTACATAACACCGGTAGTGTCCATGCCAGGACAAAAACTATCATCATCATCCCGCAAATTATGTGTGGGGATTGTTTCTTTAAAAGTCTCTTGCCCGGATATTGTACCTTGCTTGCTTGCTCTCTTTCTATTTTCCCGATCTCGAAATACCGTGTTTCTATTCCTTTTCCCATTCTTCCATACTTCCAAACCCAACAGAAAAAACGGCTGCTCCTCTCTTCTTCTCTTGATGTGATATGTGATGTGCGTATGCATGTTCAAATGAAAACTTGTAAATGTGTGTGTGTGTCTTGCCACTCTCTGCACTAACATGTTGTAGGGAAAATGCCCGCTTGTCAGAATTATCCATATAAACCACATTTTGTGTTGCAAGACCCTCTCCAAAAAGGATCTTTGCCATGTAATGAATGAGCTTGTAACGCAAAAAGGATATTTGCATTCTTATGTAAGTACTTGGCTGAACCATTTTTATATAAGAGCCAGACCAGAGCAGAGCTACGCAAAACCGTTCACCTCGTGGTGCGATGTTTCGTTTTTTACTACTTGGCGTTCCTGTCATTGCTTCTGCTGTTCTCGCCACCGACACAATATAATATTATATGAATGTATGCCATCTCTTCATCATCGCAATCATAGGAATAGAAAAGGATGAATTTTTAATGTCCCCTCAAAAAGTGAGGCAGGACCAATCAAAAATATCAGATGCCACCATTTGTGCATAGGTACGTTTTTTGTGCCGCTGTATCTGCATATGTTTTGGCTTTCAGCGTCAAGTCATTATATACTTCGCATGACATGAAAAAAAGAAAGTTATGTTTTAGTTTCCTGTTCACTTTCCATGTTCATACTTGTCAGATGTGTTGTTACTCTCTTATCGCTTTTACTCACTGTGACTGTCAACCGGTCGGATTGTCAGCTTCTAATTTTGAATTGACAGATCTCTTTCGACTTAGGTGGTGGTTTTAATGTTAGGTAATGTAACAAGTGATAAATGACCCATGTTGTAGTTGAAGGCACGAAGTACTCCTACATTTGAGCTCGCTTGCGATACGATTGCAGATTTTGCGTATATTATACTGATTACACGTCGGTAAACCACGAATCTAATGAATAGAGAATTTAACCATAAAGGATACTATTTATTTTTTGGCGTTTAGATGTTCAAAAGTCTTAATTAATTTTTTGAAAATACTCGTAAGTTGCAGTCATCAGTACTAGAAAATTCAATTATTTTTATAGTTTTCATTCTTATTTTTGAATCGTTTCACTCCTTTTTATTATAAAGTACGCGCATTAGGAGATGGATGTTTGAACCTTATCGCATGGCATGATACCTGATCTGATACCCTGATCATTGCAGTCACGCTATTATTTGTTTATTACGTGTCTGTACTTCAATAAATGCCCTTGAGATTTTAAAATGCTTTACTGATAGCTTGGAAAACAATTAAGAAATGGAATTTCAATTATGTATATACCAAATGTATGGCCTAGTGTGTTTATTCCCGGCTGATAATGGTATCCCTGCAAGTAAAGTTTACGATACAACAACCCTTTACCAAATTAGCTGTTTGAATTAATTTGCTTTGTTTTATGCATATCGTTATAATATACCGCTTTAGTGGAAAGGAACACACTTCGACCTTTAACTATCCAGTTTGAATATATATGCCCTCCAACCACTACAATAGCCAGACACGATGGAGACAACTGCTTATCAATCTTGATGATAAGCGTCTAAATTATCGAATTTTTTTTGTACCATGCATGCTTATTTTCTTGAAACAATATAAAAATCAGAGATATTTATGAATTTTATTGCATAATGCATAAAGTCATTGATACGAAAAAATGGAATAAAGGAAACAGAGATTTTCTCTCAAATCTAGCTCCTCCTTCTCTCTATTCCATTTTTCAAAACGGAGCTGCGAAAGTTTCAATATTGTCTTTCCTTTTATAGCGCTAAGCTAATCTGTATCATTCCACATTTATCCAACTCATCCCTACGCATCCGCTTGTTTGTCTTTTTTAAAGTTTCTGTTCTGAAAACAAGTTTATAGTATTTGAGAAAGTACCACGATTGGCATTGCCGACATCAGCACACATATTCTAAAACTATATACTATTCCTACAAGCAATATTAAGTCAAACTTATGAAGAAAAAACTTCGCAAAGCAGAAAAATAAGAAAAAACTGTTTTGTAAGTCGCATAAGAGCAAAAATATTCTTCCCCTTTGGTGCCATATGTGCTGCTCCCATCGCCATCACATTTATCTGAGACATCAACAACAGCCACAGTGTACGTACACCAGAAGCCGAGTGGTAGCCAGTGCAGTGCTGGTGCTATATGCCAAACTGATATGTACTATTCCTAACGAGAATGGCTACAAAAGCAAACGCAAACCCAGCGTGGAAAGAAATAATAGTAAAAATTCCTCCACATTTTCCTTATTGTGTGGAAATAGAGGATGCGTTAAAAATTGGTTGAATGGTGGGAGTAGTGGTAAAGCACGCTAAAGAAAGAAAACAAAGTGTAATATTATTCTCGCACAAAAGATGGATACTCCATGTCATGTCATCGTCGTTCATTTCGTGTGGGTCTGGGTCCTGAGAGCATGTCGGACTTTTGAGTTGAATAGAATCAAATAATGTTCATTTTGGTGGTATTATGGTATGTGTGGTGATGGTAAAGGTTTGTCTCCTCATTTTCTCTAGCTTTTAAAGACAAATTACACAGACATTCATTTATGGAGGTGAGGTGGTGTGTAATATCTCTCCAAAAAATTAACTTCATGCATTCCTTTACCAGAGAGATATCATTATCAAAAAACAACCACCCACCCGCATTTTCATCATTTTCAAGTAAACGATAATGATGATTATTATATACCATACGGTTTGCAATACAGTAAACCCCAAGATAAGGAATGAAAGAAGTTTTGAGAAAAACGAAAATAGAAAAAAATATACTTTCCATCCATTTCCATGAAATACATGCTTATTCTCTCCACCGAGAGCAAACGCGCTTCCATGTAAGCGTTCCATTTTTGCCCTGTTTCCTCAAAAAAATCTTCTTTACTTTTCATCATACCAACCAGCGCTAGTTTTACCAGCAGTACACAAAATGCAGAGAGAGAGAAGCAAGGGATCTATGTTATCTTCACACTGACTGTGTAGCATCAATATGCCACCAGATCCTCCACCACCACCACACGAAACGAAACCCCACTCACAAAACTACTTCGGCAACTAACGACAAACGAGAAAAAGCTAGCTGGTGGATGGTATAAATGTTATGTACATGGTGTATGGTGGTGGTGTGTTCCAAGCCTTTTTAGCTGGGGAAGAAGGAAGCAATTCCATTCGATGAAAAACGCACAAAACAAGGTTGAGGCAAATGAAGGGGGCTGTTGGTGGAAGCAAGTTATCGTTACAACATAACATAACGGCCATTCCTTTCGTTTTCCCCTGTTTTCGCTTACCACCACCACCACTTCCACTACTGCACTATGTACAGGGTTTTACACCAAAAATTCTACTAGAGAAATAAGGTATAAGACAGGACTGCTTGCTCTGCGTTGCTATTTTCTTTACTTATTTTAGTTTGGATTTTTGTTCCATGTTATCATGCCCTCGCACCACCTACCTACCCAGCAACCCGCAGCCTATTTTCAAGCAAAAGCAGCAGCGATCAATGGCTTCTTCACCCTCTCGCTCGCTCCTCTCTTTTTTCAGCTCAACTCTGTTTGCTTGTACGCTTATTCGGCATCATCATCATCATCATCAACAGCAACAACGTCGTCGTCAGCAGAAGAGCAGAAAATAACACACGAGGCACAGTTATATTCCATTTTACCACTTCTACGTTACTACCACCACCACCACCACTACTCCTAATATTCCAATACTAGTTTGGCCATGATAATGTAAGCTGGCTCGTTTTACTACCACCACCACCACCACCATCCATTCCATTCCATCCACCACCACAGCTTCTTCTTTTCTATATTATTAAATACCTACTGCATTACTACTTCAGCAGTGAACACCACTCTTCTCGCAACAACAGAAAAGTGTATAATGGCAATATTAAAAGTGAACGCTTTTTTGAGAACTGTCCTGCTTACTAGCCTGGCCTGACTGACGGGGATATAAAGAGTGTTGGCAACGATTCCTTCCTTCCGAAGAATCGGACTACTTTTAATGCAATACTGCCACCACCACCACAATCATCAGTACTATACTTTACTTTATTTGCCTGTGTTACTAGTTGTACTTCTATCATCGTCATCATCATCACAAAATATATAGTGCTTGACTATGTGTACATAAAAAAAGACATCGCCGATTATCTTACTTCTACAAAAATACACACTATCATCATTATATTTTATATCGGCCACATCTGTGTATATTTCTTCTCTGTTTCACCACCTCTCCATCTCTCTCTATTTCTAGCTGTTCCAAAACTTAATACTTTTTCAACAAAAATTCTCCACTTTCTTTCGTTTCATACTACAGTGTATGCTACGTTTTAGTTTAATACGTAGCATAAAACCACATTTCTATTTTCGGTTCAACCCTCTCAAAGTCATCTTGAACTGAAGGGAGTAAAAATGTGCAAAGTAATGATTCAGCAGAATCATTACTAAAAAACTGGATTTAGTGCAGCGTTACTTAACAAGGCAAGGGCATAAGTTCTACTGTTGTAAAAAAATAGTCAATCAAAGTCTAGTTTCATTTAAGGGTGCTCTGCAAGATTATCAATTAGTTGGTTATAAATAAATATTAGAGAAAAAAATCAGTAAAAAACAACGTGTTAGAAATGTAGTTCAGTTAACTTGATTAATTAACGGTGGTGTATGGGAGAAAGTTTCTTTTGAACAATATCAGTCACAGTGAAAGTCAAGTCAAACTTTGTAGAAAAAAGAAGTGTGGAAGAATGTGTAAAGTGAGAACTGCTTGAAAGCGCGAGGAGCTCATTGGCGTGTGACTTGTGTGAACAATCATCATTGTGAAAGGAAACCAGTTTTATGCGTCAGGTTCTCTCTCTGTTGTGAGAAGACCGGACAGACAGGACAGCAGTCGAGTCCCACGTGTTTTATAGTGATACGGGTTCAAAGTGGTATGCATTGTTGATTTGCAAGAATACCATAAAACTGTATCGTATCCAATGGTCAACTTTTTTCTGGTGCTTTAAACTGATTTAAAGTTTTGTCATCTTCAAAATAAACAAAAGGAGGCAAACAAACGGTAGCATTGTAAGCAAAGTAAGTTCTAACAATTTAATAATATTTATCTAATAAATGTTTATTCTAGAGATAGATTTTAAGACTGCTTTGAAAGAATTCGTGGATTCATGCTTTATGTTTACTTGTGCTCACTGCTCACGTTTTTGTTTGCGTTGTTTCGTCATCAAAACTTACAGACAGTAAGTATATTTTTTCATATGCCAAGGACAAGGTAAATCATAAAAAGTTGTGAATTACTTGCAACCAGTGGCAGTAGTAAATTTTTCTTTTGGTGTATACAGTTTAAATTAAAGTTAGCCGCTACGACGATGGAATAAATGTGCCAAGCCAATATACAATATGACGCACATATACATACATACCTAACCTAAGCTTTCAAGTAAGCAAGGTATATTTTCCTGAAGTATGCAATTTAATTTTCAATGATATGCTTGTTAAGTGTTAAGTTGAAAGGGGTTTACCGAAGTTTTGAAAAAAAACATTGATTTAGTTCAAGGTTAGATTTGAAGTTGATGCCATGAAATAAAAATTCTCTCTTGTTTTGCTCGAAATGTAAATTTTTATTACTGGACACATATTTTCCGCCTTATCGGACAAGCAAGATAAAAACAGGAAATAGCTTTGTTAAAATATTTATTGCGACTATGCAAAAGATAAAATTAGTCAAGCAGTCTAAAAGGGGAATTTTTATCTCCTTTTTGCCCATCCCGTCCCAATCGTATGCAACGTCTTTGAAGGTAACATGCCATGCAAGTAGTTCCATTATGTTATAAACTTAATGACGTTTTCATTAACTGCGCGATAACATATAATATTGTCAAAAATATGTAAACTAGCAGAGTGGAGAAGAAGAGTGTTAAGCAATTCCCCATCATCTAAAAGATCAGCCTTCATTTTGTTCAATAGATGATAGAGATTAGGTGTGTGTGTATTATTAGCAGGGAAACATATTTCATTTCTTGTGTACCAACCACACTACCACCACCGTTACAATTACCACATGACAAAATTTGTATGAGTTTACATCATCAGAAATGAAGAGGGTAAGAAAAATAAGGTAATAATAATATTTATGCATTCACTGTTCATACAAGAAAACCTCTTAAAACTTCATTATCGCCCATATAATACGGCATGTGTGTATTATGCATGTCGTGCAATTGTGGAGAAGAGAAATAAGCATAATATTATTACGAATGGTTGTAGTGGTAAATGGTATAGGAGGAAACACGTATGCATTATATAAGACACCACATAAGCACCACCATTTCTATTATCATCATCAACATCGTCATCATCGTCCCCATGAAAAATAGTGATGTTGATGATGTTGCCGTACAGGAGAGTCAAGAGAGAACATTTTTGGTTTTGGTAAACCATTTGCATTTGCACCACGCATCCAACAAAAATAAGTTTACTGATATGCACCAATCGTGAAAAAAAGGATAACTAAATTACTACTTATATGACTTTAAGTAGTACAGAGATTTTTAAGTTGAAACTGACTTGAAAACTTCAAAAGTGTGTTCTCTCCTTCTCCCCTGCGAATAATCATAATATCATCGTCGACAGTAATTCACCATCAAACACTACCAAATAGCAGGGGCATATACATATGTATGTATCATCGTCGTGGCAAAAGTAGTTTGGAGTTTGTAATCTATCTACCTTGCTTGCTAGGTGGATTTGGGGATGATGAAAAATGGAATATCAGGAGATTTGGTGGTTGAAAAAAGTAAATCAGAATAAAAATATGACGAATGAGAAAACTACTTGGCCATACCTAACTTAAATGCTTGAGTATTTCCATTTAGCTATTGATAATGGTAATGTTATTGATCAACCTTTTTTTCTGCGTTCTGTGCGTAAGTTGTGCAATATGGAATATGGACCATGATCATCCTCCTCTCATCATCATCAATATGATCATGTTATGTTATGTTCTACTCTCTGGCTTAACTGACTGATTGAATATTAATATGTTATGGTAGAAGTAAACTAAAAAATATTATGAATGCTCCCATGTTTCATTCTTTTCCACCACCATATTTACCAAGTAAAACTGAAAGCACAACCGCACCACCACCACCATTGACAATAATATAAATGAATTACCAATATGAAAGCAGTGATGTGAAGATGAACGTTTTGTGAGTACAACATGTACACATGATGTATGAAATACGTTGGTGCTAAACAAGAGATAATGTTTTATGGTTTGCCTTGGTTTATAGCTTATCGGAAGGGGCGGATTTTGTGGTAACAATATAACATGAAACTCGCATCATTCTCATCTTCTAATATGCGCACTCATTGTAATATTCTGCTGAGACAGCGCACATGACGTGCTACGTGCTAAAATGAAATTATTTAGCAAAAAATATCCTCATATGAAACAGAAAAATCATTCCATGCACACATTCATTCGGTATTTAAACAGGGCAAGCGAAAAAGGGGGAGAGGAAGAGAGGAAAAAATGCCAAACCCCAGTTAGCACATTAAATGGTATTTAATATAACGCCAATCCTTTCATACTTAAAAACAAGTGTATATAGTATATATAATGTAGTGCTTGTGGAACGTCGGACTGGCATCTGCTTCGGGTAAAGTAACACTTAAAAGGAACGACACGACAAGTGACGATGCGTTGATGACAGGAACCTTGCGATTCTTATGTCAGTCTTTCTCATTTTGAACAGGGGACGTAAAGTTAACTAGGGTGCGTTTTTGGTTATTATGAATTATGATTTTCACTGAACGCTTTTTTTGCTCGTTTTTTGCCCAAGATTTATATTGAGTTAGTGTATTGGTATCCAATTATAATGGTCTGTATGAATATTACGGTGAAGAACAACAGCGGATTTGGGCATAAGCACATATCCTACAAAAAAAGGATTTGCTTTGGTTTTACACTGCGGTTTATCCCATCCATTCGTTCGTGTTGATGAATATTGGGGTGGCTAAAAGGAAAACATGTTTGTATGATGGCAAAATGAGTGACTTTTATTCTGGCATTCAATTCTTCATATTCATCAGTATAATCAATAGTGTATGGTGATATGATAAAATTTGTTACGAAGCAGTATGAATTTTTACGACTAGTTGGCTGGTCCAAAGCTGTAGAAAATATCCAACAGGTACAATTAGATGTACTAAATTAAAATGTTTTCTGATGCATTCTGGATAGTTTGAATCTGTAAACCTAAACCCAGTCAAATAGGCAGGCAAGGTACTGAAAGAGGATCACTTGTTGACTTTAAACGCAAATGAGGGTGATATCGGGAGCGAATGAATAGATAACAAGTCATATCTACGAGACATGATGATGATCATGATGATACTCACTAATCACTGAGAATGAGAAACCATGATTTGCATGTGACGTTCATCCCTCCAGTCCAAACAAAAATAGTTAAACTTTATTAACCCTAGCTTCTGTTGCATACACTTTTATATGTTCGAGCATTTATAAAATGATTTACACAGGTAATGAGAATGCTTTTACAAGCAATGCCAAAATATTTGTTGGGTACGCGGTGACGTGTATTGTCGACATATCAGTTGTAAATTGTAAAATGATGCATTTTGAACTGGCCCGATAAAATGGCTTCTCTACAAACTGTCTGTCATCTGTGTACAGTATAGACAATTAGGTGATTTGAATGGAGGCAAAGAAGTAAAATCTGGGAGATAAGATTTGATCTGGATTTTTGGCCTGTCTGGATTACAAATGGCTCATGGCTCTTATCAGAATAGATCATATGACAATGGCAAAATAATGACCTTAATATTTTACTACCACATAAATAACCTTTATAATTTTCATTTTCCATTTCCAACCCTATAGCTATGTAGCAGTAAGTAATGCTAACTCTTTACTGGATTCCAAGTAGTTGTAAATCATTAATATGCAGATTGATATTAATTGAAGGTGCAAGGCAGGGGTGGAATACATATATTGATTGGTTTACACTTCAGACTCGGAGTACATAGGTTAAAGTCACACAGTATCAATTAAAATTTGCAGCTACATATATGCCATATGCGTGACAATGAGAAGTAGTAATGGTGAAAATCAAGCTTAATGGTAAACTCAGATTTTGTTACAGATCATTAGTATGTATCTGGATCTATGTAATGCATAATTTTTTTTCTCAAAAACTGCCCTCGAATGTTCATTTCAAGCGTATCGTAATGTAGCCGTAATTACTATACTATTATGCTACGTTATAATGTGCAGTACTTACGTATGTATGACCACTTGATTAAATGCTAAACTGTTGACAGAATATTGTAACACATTTGTGGCTATTAAGCTCCACAAAAGCGATTTCATCCCTTCACCCCCGGAAATCACGATCAATGATGGTAGATACCGCCAAATAAAACGTATAGGGTAGTGTTTGATTTGAATAGGGGAAGACAAATCTAGATAAAGTTGTCACAGTCAGAGTAGGCATACATTTTTTCCAGTTGTTAGTTTTATCAATTACAAATTGCTCATCAACGACTTATTCCTGGCCTCTGGTAAAAAGGGTAGCTTATTCAACCCTCGTTAATCAATTAATCATTGAGGCAACTTGAGAAGTTGCTTGTTTTTAGTAAAACGTTGAATTGAGTAACGTAACTTAAGTAAGCTGACGTTACCTACGAAGATATGTTAGCTAGCACTATAAACAACTAAGGTTATCGGTAAGTCAGAGTGAAAGTAGAAGGTTTAGCAGATAAACATTCATGTTAGGAATTCAAGGGGGGATTGTTTACATTGTGATTTTATTTTTGAGCGATATCTAACTTTCACACTTTTTAACAAAAATATTTTAACTTTGTTTTTCCAGGTATTTGAATTTGAAGACGTCATCCCTTTGTAAGGAAACAATCAGAAAATGACGCTTCCACAATCTTCGCAGCAACAAAGTCAGCATTTCTTGCTGAAATGGAACAATCACCGCTCAAACATGGTAAACGTGTTTGAGTCCCTCCTACAGTCTGAAAATCTGGTAGATGTCACGATCGCTGTGGAGGGCAAATTTTTAAAGGCACACAAAATAGTGCTGTCAGCTTGTAGTCCCTACTTCGAGTCCATGTTTGTCACTCAAACGCCCGCTGAGAAACATCCAATTTTGATATTTCACGACATGAAATTCGCACATTTGAAAACCCTGCTAGATTTTATGTACAGAGGAGAAATATCAATTGATGAAAGGGACCTCAGTGATGTGCTAAAGGTCGCGGAAGCATTATCAATCCGTGGACTGTCCAGTTTTGAAAGCGATGATGAGGACTCTGAGAAATCCTCTGAACCTGGACCAAGTACCAACAATTCTCAAAATGCCCCAAGCACCAGCAGCAACAGTAATCAAGGAAGTGGAGAGACTGGGGAATCATTTCCTGCCCCCTCAACTACCAAATCATCAAAAAATTCTAATTCTGGTCAACAAAACGCATCATCATCATCCTCTTCTTCTTCATCTACATCTACAACATCAACAGTCAATGAACCCTCTAGCAGTAAGGGAAATGCACACAGCTTTAACAATCCTACGTTTCCCAGTAGCACCCCTACTGGTCAAACGGACAATCATTCTAGTGGGAAAAATACAAGCTGTGATTCAGTCAAGGTCAAGAAGGAGAAAAAATCTAACGGGGTTGGTGGACATGGAAAGTCAGGGAACAAGAATTCTAATACAGTTGTGCTCGAGAACAACTTACCGCCACCACCACCCGTTGATATATCAGGTGCAGGTGCTCCAGCCGTTCCAGTTAAGCGAAAGCGGGGACGACAACCAAAAAACAAGTCCCTTGGAGTTTTACCACCCCCGCCAGTTCCAGTCAACATTAAAACGTCCCCATCCAGTGGTAAGATTTTTTAAACAATAAGTAGCTAAAATATGTTAAACTTATTGATTTACTAACCACTTGTTTCTTTTGCAGACCAACCGTTCACGTTTCCAACCGCACCACCAAAGCCCACTTTACCACCTCGCCAAGGAGTAAGGCGCCGAATCCCTCGTAGATTTTCCGGAGTTGCCAGTCGGATAAAGAGAGAAAAGCTTGACCCCGGAAGCACTGACTTGGATCAAGATGACGCTGAAATGTTTGATGCGGCACTACTTGGAGCTGATTTAGGGTCTGAACCTCTTTCCGAAATGAGCGTCAGGGGTTTGGATCTATTTAAGTATGCGTCTGTGGAGGACGGAGTTTATAAATGTATCGCTTGTGAGAAATTACGTATTCCTAAAACATTCAAGAACAAATACAGTTTCCAACGACATGCGTTCCTCTACCACGAAGGAAACATGAGGAAGGTGTTTCCATGTCCTGTGTGCTCGAGGGAATTTTCACGCCCGGATAAAATGAAAAATCATCTAAGAAGCGTTCACGAAGGTAGCAAAGAAGCTGGTGGGAGTAGTAGTAATGGTCATAGTCCAATCAATGATGATTCTAATACTGTTCTTGTTAAAGGCACAGAACTGCATGAAACTTGTGATTTTTAATTCTAGTTTTTTGGATAATGGTCTCTTTTCGTATAATCATTTAATTTTTACTCTACGTGAATATAAAAAATTAGTATTAGAAATTGGTCGTTTAAAGACAAATGACCAAAAAAAATGAAGAAAAAAGTTTGTCGCTGACATTATAGGTATTATACATACATACGTCATATTGATTGAAAATCTTAGTAATTTGCCAAATAGTATGAGTAGCTTTAGTTAATTTATTAAAGATCTTCGTGTTTAAAAATATTGATGTTTAATTCGTATACACGTATGATCTAAAAAAACACCCACAGAGCTGGTTAAAAAATATTTATCAATAAGATTTACAAACTGACTAATCATTTTTAACAAGTAAGCACGCTGGTCATTATTCTGTAGAAAGTTAGAGTTCATTCCTTGTCAAGAAAAAAAAGAAAATCCGTCAGTTTCGTTATGAAATTTGTAGTTGTTCATTTCGATAGTTAATTATTGGTACTGATGAGTTTTTGGTGCTCTTGTATCGTTGTTGCTATACTTTTAGGAAATCCACTATTATAAAAACCCTGAAAATGTGAAACATATACGTACACACAACCCTAATTGTAATATCATGTTTTATATCACACATTTACAGTTTATAAACTAGTTATTATGATACGTACACAGTTATAAATTTTATTATGAGGGACAAGTCAATGCAAGAGGTATAAATGGAAAGTCACCCATCAATCTTTACACATTTGAACGAACACAAAAAGTTTATTTAATTTTAATGATACATATTTACCACTGTGGCCCTAAAAATTATTTCTTTTTTTAGTGTACATGATACTATTAGATTTTAAGCACATCAAGAATGAATGGAAAGCTGTGTCTGAGTCTATTTGAAAGTGAAAGTTGAAAGGAAGTTGATGTAATAGTTAGAGAAAAAAATCTTCATATCCCTTATGATGTCACTGCATACGAAAGAGAAAGGTTTTACCAAAAAAACGAAATTTATTTTAATATAAGTGCGCTTTAGAACTTTGAGGCAAATTCATTGTGAAAAACAGAAATATTTGAAGTGTTCAGATTTCCTCAATGAGTACTTATTTATCTTGATAATTTTTTTTTTGTTTCACTGTTAGTGTTAGATATTCTGATTAAGGTGCAATTCATTCGGTTACTACATCGTAACAATCACTAAACCGCAATCAATTTACTAGGTTAGAGTTAGATTTCACTGAAAACAATGTATGTATATAGCTGTTTAGTAATTTATATCGTTCCTCATCAAAAATCTTAATTTGGTTTGTGTAAAACTGGGAAATGGTAATATTTGGGTAATAATATGGGTCGGTAAATGTTATATGCTGGTCGGAATGTTTGGGAAAGTTGATAGATAGCTGATAGCCCACATACAAAATAAATTAAGGTTAAAATGTACTAGCATACAAAACATCATGTATTTTTTGTCATATTTTTTAATAAAAAACTTTTTTCTAAACGTTTCATAATAACGTAACGTAATACTGCAGTTAAAATTATATCATTATGAATATAAACTATGTCACGAAGAGCAAAAGAATATATTTTAAAAGATTCCTTTAGTTTCCCCTACAATTCAATCTCAAAGAAAAATGCAAAAGCTTAAGCTATTATTTCAAAAGAAATGTTTATATTGGCCATACCATAATTGAATTGAACGGCTTATTTACTGTATTTCAAATACAATAGAGAGCTTAAAATTTTATAAAAAATATGTGGGTATTTGGTATTTTGCGATTTATAGTTCCTTCCTAGCTGCACGAGCGCAGTAAAAAGTAAAATCTTTGAAAGTATAATTCACTTATAAGCGGTCAGTTCTTTTGCGTAATTATTGTACTGTAAGCTTACCGGGCCGTAGTTTATGTGTTATTTTATGCCAAATATTTATGATGTTATCTCAGTTTGAAAAATGTTATAGTCTAGTCAAAAGATGTTTTACCACATTTATTTTATGTAACAACATGCTTAATATTGTTGATTTATATGTATGTATATGTAGGTAAAAAGTATCTGATTGTATTTATCGCGAATTACATAAATGTTATGTAAGTTGTTGACCACAACATCAAAAGATTTCAATGTGAGCTAGGCATCATATCGTTCAAATTCTAGTTCAGATTTAAAAGTCTGATAAAGCCTTTTTAAGTACGTTGACGTTACATTACATACTATACTTTGTTGTCGGCGTGGCTGAATTGTATTCACCCTAAGCAAGTAGCTATTTTCATTTTAAAGATTTTTATGCTTTCATTTTAAAATATTTAATCTGTTTATTATTTGGTTTAAATCAATTAATTGAACAAAACAATCAAGGAAATACGCGCACGTACACTTGAACTCACCGTGAAAAGAATATAATTTAAATGGAAACATAATAATATATCTTATGTATTTGATGTGAATGAGGTTTATGGATACTATCAACATATTAAAAATAGTAAATGTAATGTACAAATTAAAGTCTACACGTACTTACGGTAATCTTTATTATTTGTGCAATGTGCTGAGATATTGTTAGAAGAAGATGAAGGTGTAAATATGCAAAAAACATATAAACTATTATATGTAAACTGGTAGTACTTAGGTGTTGTAAAACTAGATTGTCTAACTAACACGTGTTTTTCCTTTGTTTAAAACTTAACAAAGTAGACTTTAAACCTTAAATAAAAAATAAAGAAAGAAAAATGAATTCGAAGAATTTTATGTTGATGTTGCTGTTAAATTATTTTTACCACCCAATTGATAAGTTCATCATCATTACATTTTACATTAACACGGGTTTTTAGCAAAAGAACAAGACTACATCATACAAAGTAGCAGCTCATATTTATAGATGACGAATTTACCGTATTCATTCCCGTTCCGTTCGTGATTACTTCCGCTTGCTTGAAGATTTTACAACTTGCTATAAATAAATCGAAAACCCGAGTTTATTGTAAAATTAACTATTTTGATACTTTCATTTCAGTACTTTTCGCTTTACCAGAACCATATTTCATTGTGCATCATAAATTCAGTTTTTCTTCAAGTTTTAATACAATTAGTGGGGTAACATGAGATAAATATATTTAAAATGACAGCACATAAATATTTTTCGTTTCTGTACTATTTCAGCATATTTTCTTTGACATACTGCTATAATCTAAACGATTACAAAAGATATCCAGTACCATCATTTTCTAGTATCCCGTCAAGTTCAAGCTCCAGTTTTGATTACCCTCACCAGTCAAACCATTATAATGACCATAATTTCATTGAGACTCAACTTTTAATAAGCAACAATGCGGGACATGCCTCTTCAAGCTACCACAACAGAGGAAACCCTTACAATGAGCATACTTCTCATGTGAACTGTAATAATAATTATCCCACAAGCGTCACTCAAAAGAAATTAATCAGCGACTATTTTGATCATGGTTCTGGTTCTAGTAATAGCCAAGGCTCCTTCTCATGGGGAAACCCACAACATCCGTCAGCAGCATACCCATACCCTCACAAACATAATATTATTTTTCCTTGTGTAAAGCTGGAAAAAGCATTACAAAAAGTCAAATTGAATTTCAACTTGGCTGTGGATCACAAATGGAATTATCTTACTGAAATGGAAGCGAAGATATTTAAGCAAGATTTGACAGTTTTATGCAACGTAATTCGCTCAAATTTCCACCGTGCGTCAGAAACACTACGGAAGTCTGGTCAGTTGAGTTGTGAGAGTGATGAAAACTACAATAAGACGGTTGGAAGCGCTTTGGAAGCTCTAGTTTCTTCCAGTCAAGATACTAGATGGTATAGACGTCTCCGTAAGTTTGTGGGGGGTGATGCTTTTCATTTGACTGTGAACGAAATTGCAAATACAACCGATAATTAAGTTTTACAGGACGGACGGATGTGAGCTCATTTCAATTAGTAAGTGAAAACTAAAGTTAATTAACGTGTAATAAAGTTTCAAATAATTAAGTTGACCATCTTTTCGTTTAGTTTACTACCTGGGACATAAACAAAACTCTAGACCTTCTAAAATGATTTATACTGCAAATTTTGGTGGAGTGCTATTAGCAATTGCGTTGTTCGCCTTTCTTTCTGGGCTGACAGTAGATGCATACCCACTTACTCAAGAAGAGGGTCTCACGACGGTGGAAGCGTCAGACGACGATACTTTATCAACTTTGGCTGAAAGATATTTAACTGCTTTCGACGTTTCGTTAGCTTCGCAAATCAAACCATACGTTGTACAATTAGATGACAGACAAAAGGAGCAGTTTCTGAAGGACATTGAAGAGCTAAACGACGCAATTGAAGATGAAATTTTGACAGAACTGTACAAGGAGGCTTCGAAAGACAATAGCGAAAATGGGGACATCAGTACCCTATACGGGAAAATTTCAAAGGAAGTTGTGGATCGTGTGATGGCGAAAAACCAGGAGAAACCTTGGCTTTCACGAATCATGAATTTCGCGAGCAATGAAATAGAAACAAGTGCTAAAAAAGTAGGAGGTATGAATAAGTAAATTTTATATTTTACGTTGTAAATATTATTAATGGATTCTGATACAGAAACAAAATTATTTGTAATTTATCATTTTTGGAATAAATACACATAATACACCTGTTTAAACGTCTTTATGCTGACTTGCTGATCCTTGCATCAGTAACGGCCAATACGCTGCGTTAAAAATGAGGAAAAGTAAAGGAAATAAAAATCGAGATACTCGATCCATTTTTATCCAAATGGGTCGTGAGGTTGGAGGTGGTGGGAGGAAATGCTGGTTGTAAAATTGTCCTTGCATGTTTATTAAGCCGGGGTAATCGCCACCCGGGATAACTCCAAGTGAATGCGCTACTTGTGCATTCTGCCATGCTTGTCTTTTTTGTGCCGAATTTGTCATTTGAGTCTGTGGGATTAAATTTAAAATTTTCATTGTACACACCTGCATGTGGAAAAAATCTAAACGTAGAATGAGATAGTTAAATTTTTAACCCAAGGATTGTTGGTGCTGAAAGGTAGACGTTGCTGTCCGTATTCGGAAGGGTAGATTGCATTTGATGCGGCTATTTTATTCATTTCATGTGGATTTCTTTGTGGTACTAGTGAGGAGCAATTTTGCAACAGCCCATTTTTCTTTAGATATTTTTCTTGCTCTTCTTTTGCATCTTTCATTTGTTTCGATCGCCAACTCAGGTATTTCACTACTATGAATTCGCAAATCGCCCCAAAAACAAAGGCCATGCATCCGATCATCCAGATATCACTCATCTATTTTACAAAAATTTAAAAGATGAAAAGAAAATTTACGAAAAGATTAATACTGATCTTAACCGTAAATCGAACTCCTAACCTTCACGTAATGGACTGGAGGTATCATGCCCCTCAGGCCACTGTGCATAGTAACTAGAGTGAGAATGCACGTGACAAGTAGAGAAATCCTCCCAGGTACGGCATCCTAAAAAAACCAATTACCGGATAGACATAGTATATGCTCATTGTTTTTATAGGCATTTAATTATGAATGAACTTATGTTTGTGACACGAGTGGTTCACTTTTTTTTTTACAAATTACCAGCCCAAGCCAAAAACTGAAGAAAGACAAAGTTACTACTAATATCGTTGGAACGAAGAGCTGTATAACATTATTGCCCAATTTTCGTTCAAATTTAAATGTCATTTTCACGTAAGGATATTTATCTGAAAACAAACAATTACAGAGATTATTCAACAAAAATACTTATACCTAAATAAAATTTGCAACTATCGGGAAATTTTGAACTGTTCTCACGATGTCCAGCCCATCTCACTTCCGAGCCATTACTGATTCTGGGAGGTAAAACCACGTCGTACTGATATAATAAAATACCAGGTAATGCAGTAACCGGAGACTTGGGTTCCCATTCATAATGCACCGAATCTTTTGTATATTTATCTACAATGGTTAATATTTTCAAATGAAATCTACGTAATTAGTATTCTTGTATATACTGAGAAAGGATAATAAAAATACAACTCACAGCTTTCAAAGGCCATGTCACAAATTTGTATGTCTAATGGATACCATTGAAATAGGAATGAACATCCAAGAACTGCATACATCCTGGCTTTATAAAGAATAGTTTTGTTTTTGAAAATGTTGACGGCAGATTGAGATGTTGTCGTACTTAAAATTTCTTATAAATGCAATTACATCGATTACAATTAGGGGTTATGATTTAAACTGTTTGATTTCCATTTTTTCAACTTAATTATTTCAGGGTAATTTACTTGAGTCACGAGCATTAGGAATGAATGAATCTGGTGACCACACAGATTGTAGTACATTTTCCTCAGAGGATATGAAAATATCTGGCTTATCACTATCTTTGAACAACCCTTCGGGAAACTCTAATCCATCAGCTTGCCACCGTTGTCTGAGGTAGAAATCAACCCTACAAGAACAAATGAAACAAAAAACTTTCTGATTGCATAAAAATGAGTTTTGTGATTATGACCTCGACCTCTGCATACACCATCGTTTGTCGTTTTACAAACCTAATACTCATATCATTCACGTCAACTTTGACCATGTCGACGATTTGGATTTGATGGTAGACGATTGTTCTGTTAGGATGTTCAATTGACCATCGTGAACCTGTTATGAATTATGTGAAAATAACAATTTTAACCACAAAACTTAACAACTTCTTAAACTGTCTTGAAAATCATATTATACTTAAATATCTGTTTAATAAAATCATACCTAACAGCTCTTTGGTATTTAATTCTAATTTTGAAAAATCGATGGGGCCTTTGGGGACTTCCTGTCCTTTTCCTCCTTCGTAGAATGTCAAACTTCAAAAATTAAAATTTACCATTAGCAGTATTACAAATTTCTCATCTTAATAAATTAGAAAACCAATCAACCAACCTGATGAAAATTAGAAATTTTCCGATTGCAAATCGGTAATTCATTTTGATTTACTGTTACGTAAAAGGGGAAATCTATAAAGCAGTGTGATGAAATGTTTTGACAATAACATCATCACTCATTCCCAAGTGACTAAAAGGCAAAGAGTACATTTTCATCCATTTCAAAAGACCGACGTTTTTACCCAGTCAGTTTTTAGTTCAGATGGAAAGTGAGTATTGTCAGTCTGATGTTGAAATAGCGTGCATTTCAAAGAACAAAGGGTCCATTAAGACCAATGATAGGAATTTTCCATATTTTTCCATTATGTCATTTTCAAATGAATGATAACTACAATATCCTGTCAGCAGAAGTAATAATTATTTTGTTTTGCGAAATCTGATCATGTATACTTTTATATGCGTGGTTGCATGAAATCTGATAATGTGCCATAACGGATAATGGAATCATTAAAAATCAGTCAATGTGGTTCTTCTCAATAAACTTTCCCTCGGGAGGAAGGATGTAGGCATATACAAATATCTGTTTAAATGAGCATAAAAATAAACTTCCACGTAGGATACCCACACGCCAAAAGTTTAAATAATACATACGAAGGCACATACCAGGAACTTTCCCACTATTATAAAGAAAGTATTATATAGATATTTATTTTCATTTTATAAACTTCATTTAATAACAATAACATTTGCGTGCAAAGTCCCACTAAAATAGATATAAATACTGCTTTAAAGGACCACTTTTTTACAAAAGAAAGAAAAAAATACTGACGAATATATCTACACTTTTACATCCACGTTACAAAATATATTTCTGTTACATACATGGTCAAAATCACATTATGGCACGAATAAATATTATACAAGCAACGTCATCCGAAATAAATCTTACGACACAAGTATACACACTAACAATGCGAAACAAACATCCTTTTTACACTATTTCTATTCCTGCTACCCACTCGCCATTTTTCAAAACACCGTACATTTGTCGCCTTGTTCCTCTTGTGATGGATTCATAAATGACCCAACTGGACAAGACCATGCTTCAGCGAACTCTTTAGAATTCCGTAGCGTTCCTATTACCCTGTATTTTCCGGGGCTGTGATGATCCGTGAGAATTTGTTCCCGTATGCTTTCCATTGTACTTGTAGAGCACCAGTTCTGTAAAAAATAACATCAACGAAAAAACATAATAAGCATACAAAATTTTTGAACTGTGTCTAATCTTATAAGAGACTGCTTGAATGTGTCCTAATATTAGTTTATTTATGTTGGTGGGGAAAGTATGTTCAATTCTTTGAAAAGGATAAATGGAGTACCGTTGCGAATCCGAGAAAGTAAAGCTGCTCTGGGCTAAATTTGTCCAGACCTGGAAGCTTCTTATCATTTTTCTGACGCTTTGATGCGGCAAATTTATAAGCTTTGTAAGCTTCCAGTAAGCCTCCGTTATCAGGGAAATTTTCATCTAGTGTCAGTTTTCCATTAAGATTGAACTCTTGATCCTTTATTTCTTCAACTTTGAACTGATCGTACTGGTTTATTATACATTCTCCAATAGGAGAAAATCCGCCATTTGCTTCTTCCGTCCATCCTTGAAAAAAAGAAGTACAAAATATTCATTGCACTAACATTTCAAGCATTTTAAAATACTAGAAGGTCAACAATATACAATATATGTTTGTAAGTACCCGGAACTGTAAATCCGTGTGTAATTTCGTGACCAATTATGCTTCCCAAGGATCCGTAATTAAGCGATCTACAGAAATTCATTTTAAAAGTTAATTTTAAATTCAAAAACTATTTAGCACCACATTGTATATTTAAGCGGCTTACATGGGCCGATGCCTATCAAAGAACGGTCTTTGAAGTACACCGAGTGGAATATCTATGTTGCAGAATCAACCAAATAAAAGAATTATTGCGAGAACCATGTCAAGGATTTTTGTGTACGTAACGCTGTATGAATTAAAACACGACAAATTGCTAAAAATGATAAATTACTTACTAATTGTTTTTCTTTTTATGTCGTAGTAGGCACCAATATGCCCCGGAAATTGAGACCATTTACTGGAATTAAATCATGAAAATATAATTGAATTAAGCTATAAAAGAACCAGGTTAATAGCATGAAACGCCAGTAAAATGTTTTTGAAATGTTTTTCAAGCAACAACGTACCACCCAGGTTCAAAAGGCTTTCTCAATGACTTCAACTTTTGATCAGTAAGCCAAGCTCTTACAAAGAGAAGTTGGTCAAAGTAATTTGTTTGGTTTAAAATCAACTAAAAATACGCGGAAAAAAGAGTAGTAATTAGAATCATCTTGTTATAAAATCCCCTAATAAACATGAAAAAGCACTTATGTATGTAAGTGCTGCAAAAAGAATCCTTGTATCAATTTACCCCTTCAAAGTCAGACTCAATTCTTGTCAAATTATATATCCAGGAAGGATAGCCCAAGCAACTTTGTATTTTATCCAGTCTTTCTAAAGATGAATTTCTCACAGTCTCATTCATCCACTCTGCTCCAAGTAAAAGTTCGCGAAAGGATTCCCTAATGTTGGTAAACATCTGTGTAGCCTACGCAAAATAAACGATTGGTAATTTATTCCCAACGTCATAATATGGTGAAAGGGATCATATAAAGAAGGAAATTATCAAGTACCTCTTCAATATCTGCCGAAGCATTAGCACCATATCGTTTCATATATTCATAGCCAATAGCCATTGGGAACTTTTCTTGAGCTGAAGCCGAACACGTGTATTCTCTAATGATGAAACAATGTATAAATTTATTTAATTATTACCCACGTTTTATAAATTAGCCAAAATTAGAAAAGGTACTTGAATAGTACCTTGCATTGGATTCTGCGATACCGTAAACCCTGTTGTAAAACTCTGAAACGTAATTTCTCATTGCTTTTGTTGTTCCAGAGACGATCCAGGCTGCCATGCGAAAGTGTAAATAATTTGCCAACAGTTCTTCTGGAGTGGCAGCCAAAATTTCGAATATACCTCCCATATAATGCACATCGGAGACTGAGACCAGCTCGTCATCTGAAATATTTACGCCTGTGTTTGCGTACAGGTGGTTTAGAAGTGTTGGGAAGTGGACCTGTTGAGATTTTGGTAAAATTAAATTGTGTAGGCGTAGGCTTATAGTATGCATGGGATAATATTATTTACACAGGAGCTCATAAGCTTTCACTCAAAAAAATCGCATGAAAACATACCACGTTTGTTGCATTCTCCAATGTGTAGTTGTCAAAAACTTGCTGCAAAAATTTAAGAGTGACTGTAGCAGAATGATTACGTAGTTCATATTGAATTCCTACTGCATCTCTAGTCAAGTTTGCAACAACAGATTCAAATGCAATCACTTCGGAAGCTTGCTCTTTTAAGTAGGTTTCGTTGATGTTTGTGTGGCCTCGAAATTTTAGGAATTCCCTTGCAACATTTGTAATAAAATCTCTATACGCTACAACAGCATTTCCATAATTTTGATGGTCCAGTAAATATGGCCGTGCCAAAAATAAGGAGGGCTGTTGAACCTAAAAATTTGTTTAAACATAAAAATAAAAGTTAAAATTATCGATAAAATATTCTTGGCAAAAAAAAGCTGGAGTAGTAGGTATGATGTATTTGGGGTATCATGAGACTAACATGGATTGTGTTGTACTTAATGTTGTTCGTGTTTTGGTTGGAGTTTATGTCGAGAAGAGCAGAAGTACCGAAAAATTTCTTAAGATCTGCCATGGACTTCATCCAGTCAAAATTTGAAGCATTCCACTTTCCTTGCTCGTAAACCATTGGCCAGCCGCCATACCTTTCCAGTATGTCCCATAATGGCTGAAGGCCAACTCGATTGAGTTCATCTGTTGAAATTTCAAATGAAACTAATGTAGATATGCGAACAAGTAGCTTGAATAATTCATGTTGATTGCGTAAGGCAAATGGCCTGTAAACCATGCATAATTAAAATTGTACTCTGTTCTGATCTTTTCAAGGATAAAAACAAAAACTGGCCAATTTGGCACGCTTCGGCTTACCAACATCGGAGCATTTCTTGAAAAAATCTTTTGCAATTTTGTAAACAGGCATATCGTCAGGTTTTTCCGGTTCACTAAGTAGTCCTAAAAATCCATAAATAACAATGTTTATCAAGCAAACCGAATATGAATATCAGTACAAATTGTGTACAAAATTTATTCTTTTCCTACCGATAACTATATCGCTGGTCATTTTCTCCATTTTACTGAAAATTGACCATTTACTAGAATAGTTTTGCCGGGGGTTTCGTGCTAACCAAGTTTTACAAGCGAAATCGTAGAAGTTCTCACAGGGATCAACAGTAATGTTCACCGTATTGGCAAGATCACAAGCTACAAAAAACAGCATGAAAAATATTTTATTTATGCATGCATAAATATATATATGTATTCATTGATACCATTTTTAGAACTTTTAATTCAGTTTCGTGTTTTGTCAATTTTTACCAAATCTAACATCTAAGCTATAAGTCAAATAGCTATTTATAGGATTGTCATGTTTTGCTTTTCATTCATGTCGCATTTTTTTGTTTCGTTTACATACCAGTTTGCATACAAGGCTTGGAGGTGCACAGGTCTTTGCCGAATTGCTTCACAGGAACATTGTCACATGGACCGGGTATACTTTGAAAGACATTGCTTTGATACACGCGAACCCCATTGTTACTTTGAGAAGATTGCTGATTATTGACAGATGCGATTGATCTACTACTAGCACTTTGATCTGGTTGAGAATTTCGAGGAGAAGGACGTCGCTTCATGGTGTGTGCATCTGTCTGAGAAGCGAGTAGTGTTCCTGATGTCGGTGCGTCATCATCATTTCCACGTGGATCGATGAATACAAAGATACAGCAAGCTATCGCCGCACCAATAATACAACCAACGAGAAATAAACCGGAACGTCTGAGAAACCTTAGGAAGTAGATTTTCAAGGAAAAGAGGGTTTAAAAAACATTATGTGAAATATATTTGTAGCCATGCTCCATACAAACGCTTTTACAGCACTGAAGGTACCTTTTCCCAAAAGTTCGTTTTTTCCCAGATGACGTCCCATTGGAAATGCTAATTTGAACACTTTGACTATCTGCTGCTGCCATTTTAAAATTAAATACTTGTCAGTGCTACATTAAATTCAGGTCTTTTTACTGACTAGGTTTTTTGGTATGATCAATCTTTTTTTTGGTAGTGTTAAAAATCACAGTACGTGAAACCGGGATCACAGCACTTTCACATGTAAATTTGTATGACTGCTGGACCACGGACTTATGACAAAAGCGTTTAGCATGAATGCACACAAATACACACCAAGAATTGCAATCTACAATATTTTCCCTTTTCGGGTTGCATGTGGACAAAAACACTTAATTGATCACTACAACACTTACAATCGAATTAATAAATAACTTATAAAAAATTACAATTTAACAATAGAATACCTCCATTATCAAAGGTTATCTATAGTATTCATATCAAACATCACATATATATGAATTATTATTATATTATAAATTATCCCGTTTTTCTTCCTTGGTATATACACTTAGAAAACTTTGATCATGATTGATGTAAAAAAACATTAATGTCGAACATTGATATGAAAAGTTTTAATAAATAAAACGTGTTTAAGACTCGCACAGTCAATGGCGAGAAGTCTTTCTCACGGACACAAGTTTTGTACTGCAAACCAGGTTAACCCTCTTTTCTGCACATAATAAGGAAATCGCAAAAATACATGGAACCCATGTCTTTTACAAAAACAGAATATGCATATACGCTTCAGTAAAAATCTAGAAAACAAGTACAAAAGCGTTAGAGACAAAAAATGTTCTGTACTCATGGAAGTGTTATTACTGCAGATTGCAGACTACTGCCTATTTTTCTGCTGTTTGCTATTTCTTTGATAGTTAGAAGCAAGCAAATCTTAAAAAATGGTGGTTGAGTTAGAGAAATGTTCGACAACAAAGGCTGTGTGTACTAGCACTAGCACTAGCAAAGTTGAACATGGAAAATCTTTGGTGCATATTAAATATACATATTTGTTACTATATATAAGCTAGGACTTCACATTTAATTCATCTTTACAACGCGACAGGTAAGTTGGTAGTATTCACTATTTACTGCGGTGGTCTGGTATCGCTGATTTTTGCAGTGATATAGCCTCTAGCTGATTCCGTAAAATATGCTCGAGATTAAGTTAATACACGTATTTAAATATGTACATTCATAATTCTCCTCTAAGTCTGAGAGTCTCAGTAAAATACATTACATTAGTATGCCAAACATATATATCTAGTATCACAGAAATAAGGAAACTTTTTTTTCTTGGTTAGTTTTTAGCATAAAACGGGTACGGCAAATTCTTAATACGCTTATTATTCACGTATTTTTGTGTGTTTGGTCGTTGGTTTCAGGTAAGGTACAGAACTCCAATTATCAGCAAACTTCTCACGGAACCAGTCAGCCTGTTCACATTGATTCCCATTTTATATCGTTTCCAGCTCCAAATACCGCGCACCACCACCACGAGCAACGTTCACATCACAGTTCTTCTGACCGGTACTACTCTAAACTCATAGCTTGAAAAAGTTTATATTCATAATAACAAATAACCATGTATATTTCTTCAAACTAAAATCCTGCTGCTGCTGTTACAAATTTTCTTGAATGGTCATGGTCATAAGAAACAGAAAACTGTTTATTCTTCTAGAGCAGAAAAATCAAGTTTGTGTAGTTGTATAAAATATTGTACATGTATACCTACTTGATTAATATCCATTATAATTTTCAGCGTGTGTAAAATAACTTTAGTCAGGGGAAAAACTGAAGTTTAGCAAGTTTTTTTCATGTATTAACGTTTGTTACATTATTATATAGCATGGGAAGTTGATCTTGTTTCAGAAGACTTTTTTTTGCACATAAAATTGATGCACCGGGATTAATGACTAATGTATTTGTGTAGAAGGTGCTATTTATGGTAGGTATTTAATACTCACAACACAACAGTTTCCGATTGTGGTCAGATGAGTGTTGAATATTTCATTAAGTTGTGTAGTAAGATAAGCTCATCAGATATAATTACTGCGAAAAGTATGCATTTCAGGCTGACGTGAGTATCAGGTTTAATGAACGCTTTTTCCCTTTTGTTCTCCGCTGCTGGCTTGCTGAACAAAACTTACTTTTTATTTGTAATGACGTAAAATAATAGTCTGCACAGGAGAGGAAGTAAACAGTTCCAAACACACATTATCTTCTGAAATTTTACATGAACCGTTAGGAATAAGTGACGGGAAAATCTTTCTTATAGTTTATTTACATGGCAAACGCAAATAAACGTATTTGTGCGTGCGTTTTTGTTTGCTAACTTGCTACGGTATCACATAATAAGTTAGGTTTTGTATTTTGCAGGGAGAGAAGCCACAATCACATAATTTGCAGCCTCCACTTGAAATATAAATATATTTACAAAAAGGGTAATAAAATGCTTTATAGTTTTCACAGCATTTTAATTAAATACACTTCAAAACAATCAAAGCAAAAAAAGTTAAGACAGCCACAAAACATTTCATTAATAATTTTTTTGACACGCATTTCACTACAAATGCTAATCTTACAGTATAGATTAAACATTAGAATCCCACAGACATTCCAGTTAAATATTTATAGTATATCCACATCCACACTTTGGTATTGACATTTCAAAAGGCTTTTAGTACAAGATATCAACAAGAGGAACCTCATAAAATGCATAAAACATTTTTTGTAGAGATTTAAACTAAAGTCGTCCTTGACTTCTCTCGAGTCAAAGTAAAGCGTGGTATTTACTATTTACATAAATATGTGCAAACACACAACAAACAAAGTAAGACCGACCGGAGAATGCAGAGAATGTGCAGAGATAATAAAGAGATGATGATGGTGATGAACTCCTTTTGTCATCACATGTGAGCATTCCTAATCTTCATTTACACCCTCTCCCCCTTCTGCTCCTTGTGTTCTCTCTGAGGAGACAAATATTTATTCAGTCTGTGCGTCTCTTGAATGTCTATGATGTTGGTTGTTTTGCAGCCACCTTTTTACTAAAAGACAAAACTGGTGATTCCAACAAAACTCTGAGCATGAAATCTTGTTAAAATTTCTTATCTTTCCTACCACCAAAGCATATTAATATATAAACTTTTCGCGAATAAAGATCATGTTAAATTTTAGATTTTGGCAAGAGTATGAATTTTCCTTGTATGTTTATTTTTCATCGTAGCTCAGGAGTTGTAGCTTCCATCCGTCCGTATCCTCCTTAACTCTTTTGAACCCATTTAGCACATATGTATTATACTATAAATATACATGAATTAGCTTTGTGACAGGATATCTATCTGAAAGTATCATCATCATCATTGCAAAAGAGTACAAGCTTTATAAGATAAGGTTACGTCACGTCAAAACATGATTTCATATCCTTCCTTCTATTATCTTCTTCATCGTAAAAAATAGAGATGTGCATCCTTTTGGCTATAGTCTGTCTGGCTGACTACTACTCACCTTTCCTTAAGTTTGCAATTCATTTTGATCCTAAAAGCCTTCTTTTTATTTAACACAGACATTGAAAAGAAAATGAAATGGAGATTGGATAAAAAGTCAGGCTTGACTTACACAAACATATATTACTATTTTGGTAAATAATGTATTATGCATGGATGACATGATATAAAAAACAGTGCTTCATGGCAAACAAAAGGAAAAGGAACATTTCCACGTGTAGATAGTATGCATATTATACCATTATCAAATTCATTTATGATGTTGCATAAAGACGTGTAATAAGGGTTATGTTGTCTTTTTGTGACCAAGAACATCTTCGCGTTATCACACAAATTGTTTAAGTGCAAGACAACTTGATTATCTGCAAGATTAATTATTTATCAGCTATTTTGTACCTGTACAGGATTTACATGATGTAAGAATTTAAGCTTTTGTATGAAGTATTATACAGTTTATATGCTTGAAGGTTATATTCTTTACGGCAACATGCGATAATCGTAAAACATCATAATCATCTTCTTCCACTGCAACTTGCTATTCAAATTGTTTGTGAATCTAGAAAGGATTGATAATTTGACAAAATGCGTGTGTTTTTCTATGTAATCGTAGTTTGGTGTTTGTTTAGCATAAATTATTTTTGCTTTTAAGAAACACAGTCACGAGATGTAAAAAAATGGTGCGTTGCGTTCTTCCTTCAACGCATCGTCATCCTTCCTGATTCTCCTTCAGTGGCAGGTTCACGTTCAATGCAACATGACAGGTCTTCAGGGAATTAAACTCGATTCTAAAAATAGTATACACATTTTCAAGTTAAATTACTTACGAAATAATTTCAAAAAGATTGCTACTTAAGATATAAACTGACGCGAAGATGATAATAAAGGGTTATCAGCAAAAATTTGACATATGAAGACTATGCCAAAATTTCAGATATATTAATATAAAAAAATATATATTTGGCATCTTTTCCTCTTCTACAAAATTAACAATGTTCTTGACTCTTGACCTTGGATGAAAAGATCATACTATTTATGCATACTTAATCTAATCTACCAGAAAATGCAATAAAATGTCCGACATCTATCGCACCTGAATATATTGTGCATCATTTCGCCAAGTACTTGCTATTTTCTAGCAAACATAATCTAGTGTTTGAATGATGATGGCTAATGACATGCTAAAATAAAATTCAACCCAGGATTCATCATTATCAATTCACCAATTTTCATTTCACAGTAAGCAGCGTGTTTATTAATGGAACATGAAATGGACATTAAAACACATACTATCTACCTGAGTCACATTTCGTGTAATAATACCCGAAGCAAATTGATATTTGTTTATGAAAATCATGGCATATTGCTTGTATGATTACGAAAACAAAAAATAGTATATTCCAGCTTCATTTAATTATCAGGTAAGGTGGATATATGCAGACTGTAGAAAAATCTTTACGTGTCTTTTTACAAAAAGAAACTAAAAAAATAATAGCAGGGTAACGCAAAAGTGTGATGGAGAAATGAACATATTTTTCGCAATAAGCATGTATGAATGTAAAGCAAACCTTGTGTTTTACCAGCAATTCTTTTTCGTGTTTCACTTCGCTCTGGATGAACAACAAAATCTGGAACAGGTAGAAAATTTTATACTAACGTGATTACTAATTGCCTTATACACCATCATATTCATGAAGATGACGCAAGTGAGTGACCACTTGGTAAGTAATAGAGGCTTCTTACTTGCTAGTCCACAGAATTAATTATGACGTTGAAGCATGCTGTTGTGTAATTTTTTAGCGTCTTGACTTATGAGCTTTCGTCAAAACGTAATTAATCCAATTAATTCAATATTTGTATTTCTCATGTCAGAGTCTTTACTGATCTGGTCTGGATCGTAGCTCAAAGTATTGCTTTTGCAGAAAACAAAATATAATGTGGAATATTAGAGTGAATCATGCAACATTAATACTTTAATTTTGCCAAAAATAAAATAGTGGGTGTAGTGTGGTGTATGTAATGCATCATGTGATGAGAAAAATATGAATTTCTACTCTATCAAAACAAATTAGAGTTCATAAATATATAAACATGTGAGGAAAGACATGACCATGGGCAGTCGGAAGATGGGGAAAAACTTGTTCAAAAAATTAAGCTCGAGGCATACAAGTCCAGTGGTTAATTATCCTCGTGTCGAATTAGTTTATTGATAAAATGGAAGAACAACATGATACATAAGACTGCAACTGAATTCAATGTCTTAAATGAACTGTATATCGAAGACATGCTAAAAAACTTATAATCATAGTCTATATAAATGAGTATATGCTCAGACTTATAATAATATAGGGGTATGGATTTTTTTAAAGCATGTAATATGGATGATTACGATAATATAATGCGATGTCGCTTTTGACTCCCCACCACAGCAGGTGTAATTTTAAATAATATGTACGATATCACAGGTCGAGGATCATTTTAATTTTTTATTTTGGTTAAACTTAATCTAAATCTTGACATTTTAAAAGCATTAAAAATATGAACATTCAAAAGACTACCACTAAGTACACTGCTTGTGGTGGTCAATTTAATGTTTCTAAATTATGTATAACACTACAATAATAATGAATGCCTGCCGAGTACATAAGGAAAAAATAATCCTATTTATTTCATTTGCACAAAATAATCGCTCTTCACCCATCATCAGTGGTAGTTGTATCTGTGAAGGTGTAATGTGTCGGCCGCACTAACTCCAGTGGTCGTGATGATGATAACGTACTACTTGAAGTAATATCTTGTTGCGTTGCTGCAGTTTCATCCGTATTAATGACATGATGGCTAGAGATGAGTTCAGTTTTTTCTACATCCAGATTAGAACTCTTGCTTACGATAATGATACTATCATCATCTGTGGCTGAGGGAATGTCTTTGACGCTGTCATTTTTGAGGATATTATTACCACCAGAGCTTCTGGAACGATTACCATCGTCGTCGTCGTCAGCATATACGGCAGTAGTACCATTTTCATTACCACTCACATTATCCTTTCCATCTGTTTTAGATGTGATCATGGTGGCTGTAACCGATTCATCAAGACTGTCCGCCACTTCCATCTCATCGGTAATTAATGATGATAGCAAAGATGATGACTCTGTTGAGCTGCCAAGGTGTACGCTGCTACCACTAGCGAGCGTGTCCAAGTCATCCTCAACATCTTCACCCGCAACCGCTCCAAGTTCGCTCAGTGTACTTGACGACGATGTACTTAAAATATGGTCATCATAATATTCAGGTTCCGTGGTTGTTGAGTTGGCAGTATTATTGAGAAATCGAGACGTGCTACTGTCATCTTCTTCAATAGCACTGGTGTCATTAGGAGATAGCACCGTTAAAAGAACAGAGACGGTTTCTAGAAATGAGGAATTCACATCTCCATCTTCCCTCAATTCTGTGTCTACAGGATCTGTTGTGGTTGTGGTATTGTGGCTTAAAGGCTCTTCTGTAGTTGGTTTTCCCTAGAGTATAGAGAGCAGAAAGAGAGAGGCATAAATGTAAGCGTGATTTTGTTTAACAGGTAGGCACAAGGCAAAAGGAAATCCTACGTCATTAACACAAAAACACGCAATTTTATCCCTTTTTGTTGGCATTTGGGACAGGATACTTGGAACAGTTTTCCCAACACAAGAATTTTAATTTATATTGTGTCTTTGTGCACACGTTTTGCAAAAAATAAATTCTAACAAACTGGTGTGGACAAGTACCATAAACACAAAGTTTGTAGAGTAGCTATATGAGCCAACATACTGCTATTGATTTTTTAAATCGTAAAAACAGAGTAAAATTCAAAAGTTTTGATCACTTTTTGATTTCTAACCGCCAAGTTTTAAATGATTTAATCATTCGGAAACAGAATTTTTCATACGAAAATGGGAGAAACGAACATTACTTCCAGTTCTCCACAAATTTCCATGAAATGTTGGCATTGCTTATGAATTTGTTTTTTGGTATTTATAGAAAAACGAATGAATTCAATTTAAATGAAAAAGTACGCAATCTTTAAAGCTTACCAAAGATATCTGGAAAATCACTAAAAATTGGATGATTAAAAAGGGTGGCGGAACAAAGGTTTTAAGCCACATACTTGTGTTTTTCACTAGAACAATGTTTTAATTTAAAACAACAACGAGGAATAATAAAAACCAGAGAAAGTTCAAAAGCTGGACACCTACTGAGATCCAAATGGTGAAACGATATTTACATGGCTTGGCTCAGGAAAAGTTGAAAAGTTCGCATGCTTAATGTTCATAAATATGCATGCATTTTACCGAGGTCTCTCTCTCTACCTACAGTACCAAATGTGAATGCAAACGGAACAATGAAGAAATTTTCACATAAACTTTTACTCTTTTTATTCCCGCAAAGGTACTCTTTCGGAATAATCTAAATCGGATGTCGGAATGGCTTATTATTATGGGACACTAACGTGTGACAAACGAAATCAGATGTAGGAAAGTGTGTCGTTCGATCAAACTTTTAGTCAGTCATCATCAGCAATCCGAAAATGCCTAATATGTATGTATCTGCATAATATATTATATGCAGGGTTGAGAATTATAGATTGGAGGGTTCCTAACAATACGTGTATGGGAAATTGGGAAATAAAGCATCTAGAAAGTGTGCGAATTCAGACTATACAAATAACAAATTGGTTTAGTTCAATGGGAAAACGAAAAAATAACATAGCTATATTTATTGGTACAAACTATACTTTTCTGTTACTTTTATTGTTATATCTACTCTATAAAAAACGAACTGGACTTTTCAACAATTAAGTCGATCCAGAAACGCTAATACCATTAGTTTATATGTATGATTATATGGTATACTATTTTAGCTCGGTTGGATAAGAAATATAATTTTCCGTATAATTTACTATTTGCTTAACTTTTATTAGACAGCACCGGGGATAAGAATTATAGAATATGTACTTGCAGACATATGTAAAATGCAGAAAAAACATGCGCATTTCTATAATTTAAAAAAACATGAAGGACAGCACATCATTCTTTTTTATCATTTTATGCACATATAAAGTAGCATAATGCTGCATAATTGTATTTTATTTATTTATTGTATCATACAAGCATGTCTCCGACTTGTATTGAATTGAGATGGGTAAATATATTTAATGGATGAAAGCACGCAAGGTACCCATGTCGAATTTTCTCGGATTACTAGACAAGATTGATGTTTATGTGTATATTTTACTGTGGCGTGGGATAGAAAAATGAATCATGCAATGGGAAGTCAAAAGTTTGAATCTGATATATTATGAACATTATATTATTTGTATGTCCTATTGTACGTATAATTTGCATGAATGTTTGATTAAAAGTAAACATATGCCTAACTAACCTCGGATATCGGAAATAATGATGTTTGTCTGCTTGGCTCCGCCTAATATTGATACTTTATCTTGAATCAACACTTGGATCTTAGTTTCTGTATATTCAACATTATATATTGCTTCTTCATTGTTCATCCTTACTTTTTATTTAAGTAGGGACTTAAGAAACGTATATGTGATATGATGGTTGATGTTTAGGTATTTTCCTAAATCAAGAATTAAATATTACATGCTAGTTGTCAATTGAATTTGATGCTTGTAAGAGTCAGAAAAATTATGTACATGCAGTTGAATCAAACATTTTAAACTTATGCATCTCACTTCGATACAAAATGCGCATGCATCATGCATGGCATGTATAATCTATGTATGTATATGTACAATACTTATGTCAAAGAGTAAAATACGAGATACTCCATTTGCGAGGCTCATAAATTTTACAGAAGAAAGATAATTTTAAGGTATGTCTAGGAATATTTTAAATTTTAAGCAGTATCTGAGATTACGTGTGTTTAAAAAAATCACATTCACGTAATCTCAGATAGTGATCCCGAATCCCATTTGTATTATGCTCATGCTCAATTGAAACTGGAAAAATTTGATCTGTTTTTCGAATAAAATAATTTTGCTACAACATACCAAATTTAAAACGTCGAAGTTATACATTTGTACTGTTTATTATACTTCAGCTATTATTATTCTACTATAATATTTTTATTATACTTCAGGCAGTAAAATATTATGGTATTGTTCACTTCAGGTGACAATACTATATGTAACGATGTTCGAAAATTAATCAGCCAGTTAAGGTTTGTTCAAGTCAGACATGTTAAACATTCTTGTATTTATACGCAATTTGATAATTTTTTATAAATCTTGTAAACACCAGTTGCATTTGCATAAATAACGTGTCATAAATTACCCACTTTTTATTCAAATTTGGTTTTTACTTTAGTAATTAATTTTACGAAAACTCGTACATATTTGCGTTGCTTCCATGCTCCAATGTGACAAATTAATTGAAGTTCAATGCAGACATTCATTAGTGTAAAAGACAAGTCGCAACAGTCGCAAGCTTTAAAACGGAAAAGCAATGCTCACAGGATAGTTTATCATCACTGTGAAACTCTCTTTTTGTCAACTTCGAGCATAGCATAGCATAGTAGATAGCATGCTGGAGTTAGAGGGTAATCGATGGGATTGCTCGGCAACCCTTGTGGACAAACAAGACCATGTCAGGCCAACTGAACTAGGTTGAGTTCAATTGATGTATA